>JAQFYQ010000214.1:0-19635 GCA_034694885.1 Buchholzia appendiculata | reverse complement strand
AGAGAGAGAGAGAGAGAGAGAGAGAGAGAGAGAGAGAGATAGACAGAGAGAGCGGGAGAGAGAGAGAGAGAGGAGGGAAAGAGCCTAGATGTGTGTAGTGTTAGTCTCCTAAAAGTAGATAGTCCTGTGGTGTACAACAGCTGAACCAATGGCCGACCAGTTTTAATCAAATTGAGTCCGACTTTTATCCTTACAGAGCCTCTTAGCGTCTACGTAATGAAGAAAGGTGTAAGCTGTAAGAGGCGTGTAAGGTTACCAGAAGTACGCACCGGTCAACCTGCAGACTGAAGAACTGATTAAAGGACACTTTTTGTGGCGAGGTTATATAGGCTACAGCCCATGGTGGTGGCACACGCATTTTGAATCTCAATAAAATGTCGAAAGATGTGCATGCGGCTCGAGATCTCCGCTCACTTACCTCCCCCCCTCCCGCCGCATCAGATGGATTTTAATGTTTAAACTCTCCTCAAATTAATTCTAACCACGTGACTGCAGGATAACACCAGTGATAACCTACTCCACTAAACTCGTGTAACATATATAAGAAAAACCGACTATTGTAGAATATTAGAGCGAAGCACATTGCGTGTTACATCTTTGACATACCTGTGATCAACCTAAACAAACTCAGTTGCATCAAGCAGTGCACGTTAACGATGATGAGTTCTCTGGCCGAAAACATTTCTTAACAGATGGCTACTACTGTCTGACCATATGGCACACCGATCAACTAGGCCTCATGACATGAGTTTAGCTGGTAGGTCAGGGTCCTTCCCTTGAATAATGATATCATAATGTGCACATGTTGGGCAGCTTTGTCCCATTTCAAGCGAACTGTTATTCTGTGTCAGATGCAACATGCTTGCTTTCTTTCTCTACTTTCAGCAAAACGTATTTGGATCAGCGCTTAGTTACATTGTAATTACTTGTCAGTTGCGGGCTGCGCTATACGGTGCCTGTCATTGGCAGAAGAAACAGCATCAATAGCTTGAAATTGTTTCAATTACGACCTTTTGGTACAGACCTAGTTAATCAGAGAAAGCGTGTGTATATAAATAAAAGAGAAATACAGCAGATAGAGATAGTGGACAAATAGGAATAAATTAATGATTAAATGTTATCAATTCTTTAAATATCAGGAATATTGATCAGATAAAAGAATTGAAAAATTGTAAACTATTTTGAGTTGTTTCTTTTCGCATTTAAGGAAGTTAATAACTTCTTTGATTGTAATGTATTTTCTGATTTATTCACAATTTGTTGATAATATAGGGTGAAACAAAAGTTCACAAACCGTTTAAAAAAATTCTCGTTCAAAAACGGTTCAATATGTTCTAGTGATTTTTGACAGTATATAAAGAAAATAATTTTGTGAAATACATTGACTCAATTTTTGAGGTTTGTAACTTGATGACGTCATCAGCTAGAGCCTGTGGCGCGCGCCACGGGTTGATAAATGGTCTTAACGCGGCAGAGGGCAGGCGATCAAATTATTTCTGACTTGCGCATTCTTCGATGGAGACGGCTTCATAATTCATAATTCATTTGAATTCATAATGGCGAAAACGTTTAATGATATTCAAGAATCAAGCAATTGTTCTGCCAAAAAATACCTACGTGACAGCCAGTGGGGGGTCACAGGAAAACAAAAATCAACGGGCTGATGCGATGAAGATATGTCATATAGTATTTATAAATGGCCTAGGCAGGGAGCAATTTTTTAATTTAATTGAGTAACAGTTAGTCCTCAATAGAGGCCGGGGTAGATTTTTGAAGAAGATTGGTGGAATGCCATCAGGTCCTGCGGAAGGCTATTGTTTGGTTTATTTGACATCTTGAAGGAAATACCTACCTGAGAAAATGTAATATTTGATGAACCTTGTTAAATGTGAAACTGGTTGTTGAATGAACCTTGTGGTTATAATGAATTGAAAATTACACAAAAATAGTGCAATATTATCGAACAAATTTCTCTACGCTCGTCTATGAAATAAATTAGCATTTATTTATGCATTTTTTGTAATAAGATAAATTTAAAATCGGTTAGTGGACTTTCGTATCACCCTATAGCTCTTGCTCATTTCTCCGTCTCTCTTAATCCAAAATGAATCTGTCGTTTAATACGGTTCAAATATACGTTTCTTTTGGATTTAACCTTTGGAAATCGATTTTTGAGGTGAAAGTTCAGGCCCAGTATTAAAAATAAAACACCACTTTTATTTCGGAAATAAATTTCTATTAAAACGATTATGACTCAAATTTCATTAAATACCATATTTGTGTCATATCTATGTTCATTGATTATGTTTGTTTTTAGCTTACTTTATATAGATTAGATATCTGTATCGTCACAACTGTGTTTACTTAAAGTTTACTTTAAATTAATAAATTTATATTGAAAGATAAAAAATCAAAGTCTCAGAATGAATATAAATATCTGTCATTTACAAAAATATTTAAGATATACAAGGTACAATTCGAGTTGGACATTACAACAGAATTTGATTGTTAATGCAGGCGTTGACTCGTGTTTTCCAGGATAGTGAATAGAGATTTCTTGAACTTTTGCGCGAATAAAATGAGGAGCGAGTCGAGAGACGTCAAGACAGACGTCACTGTAACTCAGGCTGACATGACAGAATCGTTTAGAGACAACGTCACAGTCTGCCCATCTCTCGGCACAAGTATCGCTCTGCTCGGCTGCTGTCCTTACGTTCTGAATGGTTCTCAGAAAAACATAGCATTAATGGCAACGCCCAAGGCGGATACCTTTCCTCCTCCTCCGTAGTCTGACTAGAAGAAAGTGGACAGATTTTTATGTCGTTAAGCTACTTTCGAAACTGACAACTGAAATTGACAAGATGACAGCGGTAATCGCATGTGATATGCGGATAGACGCCGCAAGCAAGGGATTCTAACATAATCCAAGAACGCAAATACAGCGACTAATTGCTGTATGCGAGCCGGGTTTGATGTTTCTTTTCTAGTTGGTTTTTTCTTGGGGATCTGAAACAGAATTGTTCGAGATATAAAGTTTTGTAATAATAATGAAAGAAACAAGGATAAGTATACTATATGTAAAGTTCGTTAATAACTTTAAGCCCATATGTTCAAGTACTACTTTTGTAAAGAAAGCTATGAGAATTATAGCATGCGACAATTTTACGTGTTTTCCTCTATTGTATCTCAAGACGATGGATCTGTTTAATAACGAATAGAGAGATTTCATCCTCCGTTAAATGTCCCAGATGAGACGATGCAACGCCTGAGAATGTCACTTATACTTTAAGTTCTTCACGAGCTAAAAATTGAAGTGCGAAACACTGTGCTGCAATTAAGAGAAACTTCAAGACTCGTTTGATGCAGTTTACTTGACACTGATTGGTTGCAGAAACGAGTTGACAAAGGCAACATTTAAATAGGCTATAAATGACGTTATGAGCCTGTTTTAGGAAAATTTTCTCATTTTATCCGAATTTCACAGATCCACGCCGCGTAATGTTACGAATAAATAAATCGATGGAGGCGGTCTCATGCTAAAAAATCGATTTGATACCAATTTAACATCAATGTGATTTAAAACTTGTATTGAAGCACATTTAATGTAAAACATATACACAAATTTTCAGAGGAGAAATTAAATGACTTCCTTTCTACCTATTACGGTAAATTAATTATTTTCTACATTTGTTTATTTATTAGTTCGAACTACATAGGTTAGGCGTAAAATTGTTTCCATTTTACTATGAATAAAATAATCCGAACACGGGCAAATAAAGATCGGTAAATGCCTTTTATAAATTGATATTACTCCCTAAAAAAAGAATGCGGGACTAAAGATGAATAAAACGAGAACGATTCCTGAAACCATCAGGACACTCCAGGCTTTGAGGATAAATAGCCCATCTGAGAAATCGATGATCAGAAATCTATCTTACAGCTGAGAAGGTACGTGATCGAAAGATCTGGCCAGAAGGAATGAAGGATCGCTCATTCGCTATGAATTCATCTGTAGATTAATCATACAGTTATTTTGAAAATAGATCTGAAAATATATAAAAAGAAATAATAAATTTTTTAATATTTCATTTTTTTAAATGGGTAAAATACAACGAAGGAGTACAACTGGAACAATTGCTTAAAGTACTGGAAAAATAAAAGTTGTTTGGTAAACCAACAAGTTTGAAAAGTTTTGCTTCAAAATAAGATTTCTAGCAAAGAGCAACTAAATTCAAATGTCACGTAAGTTCCTAATAGAAATACATACACAACAAAGTTATTTTATTTCAGACTAGAAAATGGACTCAGGATATTGCATCAAAATTACGTGAAAAAATATTCCAGTGCAAAGCTTATTAAAATGAATATATTAAATTGAAAACCTTTTATTATATTCTACGAATATTCTAGATTGGCTTCTATATGTGATGCTGCTTCGACTGACACACATTACGCGAAGCAATCTTTCTTAAGATGCAAAATGGCTTCAAACGATGTTTGTTAATCGAAAGAGTACAGTTTTTACTCTTTTCCATAGCTTCGCTGTGGTACTGTATGATGTCTTCGCGTCTGACGAAAATATCTTCAGCAGAACTTTACTGCTTCATGTGAATTTCAATAAGGTGACTCTCTGTCGTCACTGATCTTTTTATAAATGCATAAATGACGATGAAGAAAGCTATGAAGGATGCTGTAAGAAAACTGTGAGGTGCAAATGCTGGAGTGAAAATAAGTAGACTGTTGATAAAAATGTAATTTTGTGGCGATGAAAGAATGGTCGTTTTTGGTATAGGATTTGGCTTGCGTAAAGTAGTCAGAATTAAGTCATCACAATAGTCAGAATAATGTTATAACAGGTCAAGACCTGAAAATTAGCTTAAAAATAGCGTGAAAATTAATGTTTCTCACGTCAAAGTGATGTCTGTGACTTGAGATGGCAATGGAATTGTTCGGATTAAGCTGTGTGGACAAATAGTAGATCAAACGTTATGTTTTAATAAGCGCTATATACGCATTTGGAGGACGAGCAAGCTGTGAGGAGGATGTTCAAATCATGTCAAATGAAGCCAATAGAAGCTTTTTGGAAAAAGAAGAGGAATGGATATTTGCCAAATCTAATGAATACATCTGTAAGTAAATGACTCATTACCATTGTAAATGCCCAAGTTTGACCAACGATGTTAAGGCCAATAGAAATTAGAAGACTTGAAGCATTTGAAACGTGAAAAGAAAAAAATGTGGAAAATGCATGCTGAAAACATACCTTTCCAGAAAAATACCTAAAATATGCCTGAAAACATTTATGATATAAGACAATATTAATTTTAATGAAGTATTGCTGAAAAATGTGTGAGAGCGGAGAACCGAGTTAGAAACCCTGCTGTAGGGACGAATAGCTTAATTTGCGTAGCATAAGTTACGTGGATGGGGATTATTGGCTGATTTAATGGAGAACAGAATGCTTGGGGAGAAACAAAAATGTCGAACCATGCAGATTGACGTTTTGAATGATTTAAAAAAAAAATCTTATGGAAACAAGGACCCGCAGAAGACAGAATATGACCAGAAGACAGAGTCGGTGAAAGAGTTAGAAGCCAAGGACCTGCCGGAAGGCAGAACACTAATGAGGATCATATCATTCTGCTTACGTTTATTCTTCATTGGTGTTCTTCAAGCTTCCATTGTGAGTTGCTCTTTGTGTCTCGATATATCTGTACTCATGTATATTTGTTAACCTATTTTTGTCGTCAATATTTCTGTTTACCTTATTGCTGCTTTTGTGTTTCGTCCCTTTCCCCATTTCTTATATTTGGCTCTCTATCTCTACTTCTGTTGTTTTCTCCTTTCTTCTCTCTGTGTCCTTCTCATTTCTGTTGTTTTCTCTTTCTTCTCTCTCTCTCTCTCCCTCTCTCTCTCTGTCTCTCTCTCTCTGTCTCTCTCTCTCTCTCTCTTCTCTCTCTCTCTTTTCTTCTCCTTTCCATTGTTTTCTCTTTTCTTCTCTTTCTGCCCTTCTTATTTCTGTTGGTTTTCTCTTTTCTTCTCTCTCTTTTCTCCTCTCTTCCATTGATACACTTTCCCTCTTTATCTTTATATCTTGCTATACACTCTGTCAAAAGCAATCTTAAGTTTGTGTGGTGTTGAAGGCAATTTCGTGAAAGATTTGTTTCGAGACAAAGCTTTATCCTGTTCACAGACACCGTACGTATACTGCAAAAATTGCGTGCACGTAAAAAAGTGTAATCAGCAGCGGCTTTCAGGACACTCTGCAAAGGGCTCCAAATCTCCAGCTAATGAAATCTGACATGCGTGTGTAGCCTGTCTGTGTATAGTCCTGGGTATATCATTTTTAAATTGATGAAACCAATAAAGTAAGCGCCATTAGCGTCATAAATACTCTTTTGTGGAAACTGCTGTTAATCCACTGACCACTCACAATTTTAGCTAATATCGACGGACAAAGTTGGTAAAAAATTAATTACTTTTAATTATTATTTTTTATTTAATTGTTATTTGGTCTATGAGCCTAAAATCTACATGATTTATGTGAAATTCGAAAGATTTTGAGCGCGGAACAAATTGACCAGAAAGTTGAACTCTGACCTGTAATGACCTATGGCCAGAATTGACCCTAATCGATGCATAAACAATTGGTCTGTAGCGTACAATATATGCTTTCAATCAATACGTGCACTTGACTCGTGCACGACATTTGGACGATAATGGCGTGCAACATGTCCTACGATGATCGCATTCGTGTTCAACCGGTTAGAACGAAATACAGCTTCTGTACAATTTTCGTCTTTCATCTGACCTTGACAGAATAGAACTAAGCAGTTCGGCAGTTTTCCCAAACGTCATCATGTATACGCACTTGACAATGTACAATCACACTTGGGGACCCAGCTCTACTGAACTCACAATCACACTTGGGAACCCAGCTCTACTGAACTCATCCCAGCGTTGCACCGTGCGTGCGTGAATCAATGAAGTAGTAACTGTGAAATAGAGCTTCCTAGTTGCTTCAGGTCGAACAGAATATAATCTAATATTTGGTCACTCAAGGGATTACCATGAATCCCAGCAGGGAGGAGATAGCGCCGACGGCGATGATTTATGGACAAAGATCTATTCGTTCTGGATCTTATTCTGGATATAATTGTTTCCTTTTCATCTGTGAGAGATTTTGCATCTAAGCCTTTTGTCGCACATCGAGTTGTACTTTGGGCCGGTGTAAATGACTGTAGAGAGAGAGAGAGAGAGAGAGAGGAGAGAGAGAGAGAGAGAGAGAGAGAGACAGAGAGACAGAGAGACAGAGAGACAGAGAGACAGAAAGAGAGAGCGAACAGATAGGTTTGTAGACCACTTGGGCGAAAACTTTTTGTGAAATAATGAATTTCATGCGTATAAATGTTTAAATTATTGTTTGAAATAATTTTGATGAAACTATAATATTATTATTAATATACTACTATCTATTTATTATTTAATACAATATTACGCTAGTTGTGTCAACTTTCTCACATACTGTGATTGTTGGAATGTTCAATTCTTCAGTAATAAATAATAATAAATAATAATTCAGTTAGGGCTTAGTAAAGTTTTACAAAGTCATAGCGGTCATACAATCAATTACATTTAATACCTCCGATAATTATAAAATGAATATGTTGATTAATTTCCATTATCTTGACTATATAATATTATAAGAAAACGGTCATTTTATGTTAAGGAGAACTTTTTCTAGTTACAAACATCGGAATTTTACGCATACCAAAACTTTTTGCAACATCGTTAATGTAGAAACTGTTGCGCAATCGGTTAGTACATGCTCTGTACTGGCGAGTAATGGCGAGTACTGAGTACCACAATGCTGAACTTGACATTATTCAGTTTCATGAAACTCAGCGTCCTGTCAGTTACATGGGAATGGTTTTCATCTACAGTACCTACAACAGGCTATGCGCTATAAGCTAATTCGAACAACACACCAAAATGTGCAACTTAAATGACAATTATTCCATATTCTGTAAAGCACATTTTGTCGTCCTTCAATTAATAATGGCAAATATTGAATATAACTAAAAAATCAAATTTCGCTAAATAAAAATGAAAACTAGTCCAAAAACCCAACTTACAGTAAGGTTTGTGGAAACTATCTCGAACATTGAATTGCAGTTCTTTTTATGAATACGAACACGGCGAACAGATGACACGAAATTCTTGTAAGGAGTAATGAGCCAACGGGGAAAATACGGTGACTACAAATGAAAACTTATGATCTGAAAACAAATAGTAAAACTAGGCGACTTCGTTGCAACAGCCAAAGCTTAATTGAGCACTATATCAGAGTGCTTTTAGGCAACGTTCATTTAGCATACCAGTGACGTGATGCCATGTTTCAGAATCTTGTCTCAACACTGTCTGCGCTTGGCACTCACCCCGAGCACTGAAAAGTGGGGAGAAAATATATTGTAGGGGGGCACAAATATGATAAAAGTTCACCAGGCTGGCTTGTTAAAAGGTGAACGTAATTGACACCACATATTGTCACCAAGGACGCCGACATAGGTCTACTTTATAAGCGTCACAATTCACAAGACTCCGATAATGATCAAGACCTCCTTGATCTCTCAACGTAGGTATCTTTGCCAATATTTTTTAAAGAAGAAGGCGTCGATCTATTTGTTTCAAACAACGTGAGCTAATGCGCTTGTTTTAAGAATTAAGTCTTCCAGAGCACTTAGCTTGAATTGACTTGAGGCATTTAGCAGATATATATATTAAATTCAAATATTTTAAACATCGGAAGAAGTTTAGAGTCGTACAGGAACAAATCTTATTTTGCCTGCAAACGTATATACTTGATGCAATCCACAACAGTTAGCATATGAGTAACGATGTCGTTACACAAAGTTGTAATTAAATAAAGCCAAACATATTTTAAATTATTTAACATAGTGTTTTTTCAGTTTCTGAAGGCAGAAACTAGAATTCAAGGCTCTAACTTCATCACATAAATGTAAAAAATCGATCGATCTATTATTGCTAATTGGCGCTTAGCGCACTGCAAACAAATTCATATTAGCACAATTAAAGTTTACAACGAATGTTTACAGTAACGTGCGGGAACACTACTTCACCTTGCTCCATAATTCAGAATTTATGCCAATGCACCCTCTTTAAACATTTGCCTTAAACATTTACCTTAAAACTTCGTGACGTTAAACTTCATTGTTTTCTGCAAATACACCATAAGTTATAGCACAGCTTTGCATTGAAAAAGGAATAGGATCTCGCACGTTCTCTCTTGTGATCGTTTTTTGTAAAGGTCGCTCGAGCGACAGAGGACGTGTACGGCTTCAGCGGTATAGAGTTACGATTGCATTTTTATATCCCCTACTTTAATAGAAACCTCAAAAGTGGTCGAATAAAGTTTCCTCGATTGCTGTCAAGTTGTCTGTGTCAAAAGCTAACGGTAGAAAAGCAAATCTTTGCTTGGCATAGTTATCGATCGGGTCGTCTAGTGCAGCTGTCTCCCGTGACAGTATACTGTCACTTAGTTTCAACAAAACTGTCAGAAAACACGTACAGCTAAGAAAATTCCGATATACGGTGATTATTTTTTTTATTATAAAATGTGCTTAAGTATGGTTTGTGCTGAAATTCAAGGCACTATAGAGCCTACAAAATACCAACCATGCTTGAACTTGTACCTTTACTTGTACTTGTATCATTCAATATCTTTTTTTAACAAAGCCGTAAGATATGATTATTATAGTGAGAAGTGCTTACAGTGGTACTTTCTGGCAAAAGAATTGAATTTGATTTTTTTTGGATAGCATTATAGAGTTTAGAAAAGTTTTTTTTTAGAAAAGCATGCTTTTTTAACTTGTAAGATAAATATCACGGATGAAGGAGAGTCATAAAACGAGCATTTACAGGCAGACGGCCAGACCGTCAGACAAACAGGCAGAAGACAGACAGATAGACAGATAGATAGAAAGACGGACAGGTCAGAAGATTGAGATATAGCAGAAAATGAGAGACCATACTATAATAGTTTTATTCCTGAAGAATATTGAAATGAAGAATCTTGTAACATTTCGTTTCTGGTATATAATTTAACATTCTTCCAATCAAATATATTATCAATGACTAATAATATCTAAAGGTTCACCTCTGATAAGTTTTTTACTTGGCGGAATCAATGTTATATGGGACATACATCTAATAAGCTTTCGTTCCGTTAATTGTATTTAAAATTTAGCAATCGGCGGCTGGCTTAAATATCCTCACCATTTCTCCGTCAAACTTTCCAAACACCTGACTCCGTGAAATATTAGAATCGTAGCAGCAATTGGATTCATTACAGATTCGTCACGAGAATCTTTCTCACACTGACTGCTGCATGACGGATTCTATCCTGATTAGAACGCTTAATTTAGTTTTCAGTCTGATAGTTGATCCGGCTGTGGATTAGCGGAGAAAGCATGAATCCGTGTCAGACGACATGTCATCAATCCGACGCTCGGCGCATCCAAAATAAATAAGTAAAAATTGGAAAAAAATAAAAAGCGTTAAGAAAAATTATGAAAAACCTATAACACACCAGAGTCGCAAGTGCTTCCATAAAATTGATATTATTATTATTGTGATTCTTTTGCATTTGTTCAGTACGGTAACTTGTATATATTATCTATGTATTTTGTGGTCCATGATTCGATTTTTGATTTTGTGCTTGCTGAATTGTGATCATGTTGTTTTTGAATGTTTGAGAAGATGAAAATAAATACTACTACTACTCCAGCAGAACAACATTTATATTTATAAATTTATATATTAACAACGGTTTATATCTATAGAAAGCAGATTGGCCAAGTATTTAAGAGGGGTTCGATTGAATCCCAGCGTAACTTGTTCTACTTGTTTTACTTGTTCTTTCTTCAAATTATTTCTGATTTTTGCGAAGATATTTTTGAAAAATCGTTAAACAAATGTAGGGAGGTCAACCCCCTCCGAAATGATACTGTTGAAAAAAGTCGTCACAAATTGTCAACCCCCCAAATGAAATCCTGGAAAACAGCACTGGAAAGCAGACTTGTGGAAATTTAGAATATTTATTTGTGCTAATGTTATTATATCTATAAACCTATCCGCAGTTTAAAAATGCATAATAAACGTATGACTAACGAAGAGACAATAATGGATATATTGTGCGACTTTGATTATATAAGCGGTTAATTGTAGCACGGCTGTATGGAGCACAGTTAATCATAATTGCGTTGTTTGGTTTTGGAGATAAATGGATCATGGTTATTTAGATTCGGTTAACTAGCGCACGATATACTGTGCAGAGCATTTAAATGCACCGTTGGGGCTGTGTTTGAGTCTGCAGTTCAGACTAAAATCTTCCAAGTTCAAATATCTGGCGAATCAACGCTCAGCCGCTCGTCTGCACTTGTTTGATAGAGCACTAAACGCTTCAGGCATTGTGCTCTATCATTGTGCTCTATCATTGTGCCTCGGGTCAAGTTATAGTATAGAAAAATATAACAGGGTACAAACTCACCAGCATGTCTCACTATAGCCCGCCCAGACCCTTAGGAATGACGTCATGCACAGAAACATCTTCACATTTTGATTTCTTAATATCTTTCAAGTGTTGCTTCTTCTGACGGTCATACAGGTACTTTTTGTATCTTATTGCACATTGATTGTTAATATTGTATTTTAAGTAGTTCAAATATGACGTCACGCATTTTTCAGCAGTTTTGACCCCCCTCCTCTGTCACAATCTGTCACACTTGCGAGACCCCTAAATAATGACGTCACAAATCCCAACCCCCCTCTGAGTAAAAAATTTCTGACGAGTGGGGGGGGGGTGGCGGCGATCAGAAAAAATCGGTAAAAAAAAGTCACGTCAGGCTAACCCTCTCCCCTTGTCACAAATTGTCACACTTCAACGACCCCCCACTCTTTCCCCCTTGCGTGACGTCACATTTGAACAACCTCAGATATGATATTCATTAATTGTAAACTTTAAAATGTAGTTACAAAATAAAATTAAACAGACAAAACAAACATTTTATGTAACCAACATTTGCATTCATCGTCCGTACCTATCTTAGTTGCAATCACAGATACAATATCCCTGTCTGACGCTGCAACGTTTTTGATCACAAATTTTAGTCGATGTGTAAGCAACGTTGGCGGGCTCGATCAGTGGCGCAGGCTATAAAATTAATCGCAGCACGAGAAATATGTTCGTACGTAATGACGCAGAAATCTCTATCTGCAAAATTGACAGCAGACACATGGCAACAAGCGTTTGGTTCGACCCAGAGCTTGTTTCACATTTGTGGCTTTACGCGTACAACGACTCGGCGGTGACAGATCTACTCTCGTTTGTTATGCTTGACCATTGCCACGATCATGGAAATTGCGTAGTTCTCTTTTCCGCGACCACACTCAACTTATATTGGAAAGTTATGTCACTGTCATTGACTCTATAACTCTAACATTTGCGAATGAAAAAAAACATCTTGTTTCTCACAAAACTTCTGCTATCTAGTAAATGTAGAAAACGCATAGTTCAATACGCGTGCCAACTTATAGATCTTTCGCGCCAAAGAGAAGACTTCTATTGGTATTCATTACAATAGGTGAAATCCGTGATCATGATCATCGATGATCATCATGATGATGATCATGATCATCATCATGATCATCGTCATGATCAACAAATTGATCACAATGATCATAATGATGATGATGATGATGATGATGATGATGATGATTATGATGATGATAATAATGATCATCATCACCATCATTAAATAATTATTATTTGCATCATCATTAAATCGTAATCGTCGTCCTCCTCCTCTTCCTCTTCCTCCTCCTCATCATAATCATCATCGTCACATGTCGTCCTCTAAAAGAAGATCGATTATAACACATTTCCAATTATTGTTTGTCTACTGTTGTTATTTTTATTTTCTTATTAATATGAAATTTAGTTTACTTTATAAAATCATCTAACCACGTCAATCCTGGCCTTCCCCTGGTTATCTTAATGTAACTGCTGTCGCTGAATTCTTTCAAAGCGTACCATGCATATTGCAATTTTCTCTTCCCCACATTTCTCTCGAAGGTCAAATTCGCTTGCAATTTTTCTTAAATCCGGTCTTCGTTTTAGCATTTTTTGTCTTTTCAGCTTGTTTTCAAAATTGCTACCAAGATTTTCAACAAGCACTGAAGCAGTGCTTTTTGCCAAATGCATGTTTCATTACGTGCTATTTTATTTCACTACTTTTCTGTTTCCAGGCAGATCCACGTCAGCGGCGCACGTTTCAGTTTATCATCGCCGTCTGGCTCTGCGTCCTCATCCTGAACATCCCCACGCTCCTCGTCCACACTACGAAGATCGTCCACCCCATGACGGCCGCAGAGTACACGTACTGCGGCATCGAGACGTCATCCATCGCCGCTGTCTTTCTCTCCTTCTTCGTCTTCGGCTACGCCATACCGCTCCTAGTCATCGCCACTCTGTACCTCCTCATCGTAAGGTACCTCCGTGCACGCAGACCTCTCTCCATCACGCTGCCTCAACAAGGCAGCGTCGAGAAGCGAACGTCACGCACGTGCAGAGTCATAGCCATCGTCGTCATCGCGTTCGGCATCTCCTGGCTTCCCCATCACGTCAACTGTTTGCTGGCTCTGTACGACTACATGCCTGTCAGTAAGTTCTACCAGGTTCTGAGGGTTGTCTGGCAGTGCATGTCGTACGGAAACTCTTGTGTCAATCCGTTTATCTACACATATGGGTCGAAAGAGTTTCGATCGAGTTTCCGTCGTGCGCTGGCCTGTCGGTTCGGTCGCGGGACTCGTATGGAGAGCTCACCGGAAGGTGATACGACTCCGGGACATCACGTGCAAGAGGCCTTGGAGATGGACTGATGGATCGAAGGATCGTAAAATGTGGGACTGTATTAGTAAATGTGGTAGATATCGTTATGATGCGGCTTGTTAAACAGAGCTGCAACTATAATTCTACCTCTAATTCTAACCCATCATATTATTATTATTAATAATATATTTTCGTAGTATATACGTAATGCTTGAGTTGTGAGAGTCCAGGGTATTAGGTTCAACCTAGCTGATTTCAACTCCAGGTCCGCGAATCTCATGCAGTTCATCATTATTACCTACCACGTGTAACTCAGGGCTCCGTGACCAATTTCGACCCTTCAACTCCAAATTCTGAACCCCAACTTTCGTTGCACCAATTTAGTGACACCAGAAATACCAACTTCTTTTGAAGAAACATCAGTTTTAATGGTCACTAGCCTGAATGCAACTATTGATAATAAAAAATACAACATGTAATTTATGTATATATTAAATACACCTATTTACTCTGACATTCCAGTGACCACATCACACGTTAGATGAGAGACACGTTCCTTAGCTGCTTGCCTCGATATTAGATGCAATTTAAATTATGCGCAAATAGTCAGAAATGTGCAAGCAGAAATGTTGCGGAATATAAATATATTCCGCAACAGATTTCAAATTATAAAGTAGGCCCACGTTTTCTTTCCGTATCCTTTATTTAGAAAGTGAACTCGCTTATTACTGCCTTATCTCATTGCCTGATCGGAATCAAGTTATCGAATGTTCTTTAGCGATCTTTGGCAATTTTCCTGGCAGTTATAATACGAAGTCGTTCGATTTTGAAATTTTGAAATCCTTTCGCAGATATGGTCTTCCGCATTAAGGAAGCCATGTTTAGAAAATAATACTATTTTGAAAAATTTGAAAGTTTGAAATAACATGAATGAGTATTTTACAAGAAACATGCGTAATATTCCTAACTATTTAACGTAGTAGTCAGCAGTTCAAATCAGCGACAATCTACACATGAATATAAATCATACCACGAAGGCTTAAATTTTGGTCAAACGTTGAGGTATAAGTTGCATTAAGTATTCAGTGGCGCAGGAACGGCCGCTCCAAGTTTGAGTTTGGAGAAGGCTTGCACTACGTAGAGTCACGTGACTGGGGAGTTCTTAGTTGAAGATTGTGTTGCCCTGGGGGAATGTTCCAACCATCCTGAGGGGGGTGGAGGCTCTTGCTATGGCTAATGTCGGAACACTATAGGGATGTCCTGAGACGGGGGTATCAGAGACTTAACATCCTGTCAAGCCAAAGTTGGTCAGGGCAAGTTCACTGATGGGTGCAAGTTATGAAGATGATCAGTAGAATCGTCATATAACTATGATGATTCTAATGATTAGCTTCAAGATCCTTAGTTAAAATGAATTTTTGGACAAAAATGGCATCAAAACAATCAATTGTACAGATGATAGTGACGATGATGTTGATGATGAGATAACCAGATAGAGATAACTAAGGAGCTGGGGACAACTGAAGGAGAACTGGGAATTGAATAAATGACGGATAACTGACCAATAACTGACGGATTGGGGAGAGCTGAAGACGAACTAGGGAGAAATAAAGAATTAAGTTTAACTGCAGAAATAAAGATAAACAGTTGAGTGTCTCCCCAAATTCGGCATTTTACTTCATGGATACTTGATCAATATAAGTGCCTTATACATTCCATACAGAAGATCTCTTTTTAATTTGCGATGAAGAATTAGTATTCCTACATTACGAAAAGTAATAAAAACAAAAACAGCTAACAACTAACAACCAATGGATGTGATGAATTTCATTGAACAACAAGAGCTCTTTAGTATAGGATAGAGTGAGCCAGAGATAAAGACAGACACGCAGACAAACAGACAGACAGACAGATAGACAGTTGGACGCAGATAGAGCAGAGACACAATGAGAGAGAGAGAGAGACAAAGATAGGAGACGAAAAGAATGAGACAGCGAGAGAGAGAGAGCGAGAGAGAGCGAGAGAGAGAGAGGGAGAGAGAGAGAGATAGAGAGAGAGATAGAGAGAGAGAGGCAGAGATAGAAAACTTATCCTAAATCGAGGACTTGTAATGTTCTGGGACGCTTGCTCGTTGACGCAACGATTGCCGAAGATGTATTATCCCCTTGTCGCTTGGAAAGGTTTTCCTCTGGGACGCTGCTGTCTGGAGTACTTTCGTCGCTCGACGTTTTGTCTCCTGTCATTACGTTGATGGTCTGTTACAGCAATTAATACATTATTTACAAAGGGTAGAAGGACCGGGAATAGTAGGGGAGAGGAGAGAGAGAGAGAGAGAGGGGGGGGGGGCAACGCAGACAAAAATGCTTCTATATTCACATCATGTGACTAGTGTATAATAAACATGAGTGCACATCAAAAGAAAGTTATCCTTTTTTGAATTCCATGTACCGTATTCACTACTCTAACTGGAAACCAATCAAACCATCCATAGATCATAATTGCTTACTCATCAACGTGCTGCTTTAAATTTCAGTGAGTGGCGACGCGTTTTTATATCATTGTTCCTGGTCAGAGTTGGAACCAAAGCCGCATCATACACATCGTGTAGTATCTTGTTAACTACGTTCATGTCACCATGCACAAGTCAGAATGTCAATGTAGCAATAATAGAAGTCTGTCTGCCTGGTATGACATTGGTCCACGTTCTCTATAATTTATCAACATTTCTCATTTGAACCTTTTCGATGTTCTCAATTAGAGGTGCTATAATTATGTGTGTTCCATGCAGCATTTGGCATATAATATGCCAATGCTTTAATAAGAAGTCACCTGAAATAATTCCAGGTGACCTCTAATTAAATAAATGTACAAAGTTTAAATGTATATTTAGCAATGGGGACAAAATTCCTGTTAACAATGCCAAGCATCCGACTTGCCTTTTTATTTGGTCATGCACGTGACCGGCTAGCAAAAAAACAACTCTGGATCCATCTAAACATAATCTTTTCAGTCACATCAGCTAGTGTTTTCAGTCACATCAGCTAGTGTTTTCAGTAATATCAACTAGTGTTTAACTTTTCAGTCACATCAACTAGTGATTCAGTCACATCAGCTAGTATTTTTAGTCACATCAACTAGTGTTTTCAATCACATCAACTAGTGTTTAACTTTTCAGTCACATCAACTAGTGTTTCAGTCACATCAGCTAGTGTTTTTAGTCATTTCAGCTAGTGTTTTTAGTCACATTAACTAGCGTTTTCAGTCACATCAACTAGCGTTTTCAGTCACATCAACTAGTGCTTTCAATCACATCAACTAGTGTTTCAGTCACATCAACTAGTGCTTTCAATCACATCAACTAGTGTTTAACTTTTCAGTCACATCAACTAGTGTTTTCAGTCACATCAGCTAATGTTTTAGTCACATCAACTAGTGTTTATAGTCACAACTAGACAACTTGTTAGGCATCTCAAATCGATAATCATAGAGCCTACTAAACTGGTTCTCGGTGACCTGCTACAACAAAAATAAATCATGAAGGCCGACTACAGTAACTACGTTATCCACCTTTTTTGTACTCTCTTATTCTTTTAACAGTTTACCATGAATCATTTCAAATATTTCCTCAACACACTATGCAATCACAACTTGTCTAATGGCCCCTAATCCCAGTCTGATGAGGATCGACCATTTCAACACAAATTTTCCATCGCCATTAGTTACGACTGAGGGCTTATAATTATATACTAAAGCTTCAAACTTTGAGACAGTAACCAATCATTTTCACAACCTCTTCAATCCACTCTTAAGTTCTTTTCTACGATTATTTTCCAAGAAATTCTTCCAAGATTACACATTTCATAACACACTGTGCATTAATATGAAGTAAAAGCAATGCATATACAGTATATATATATTAAAAAATGTATTTTCAATAATAATTACAAGTAAAAAGAGGAGCAAAGACAGAATCCGTAATTGTTTTGCAAGGAAGCGGCCACAGTATATACAATTATTATTCATCTTTCACAATATTAAAATAATAAAAAGTTATCTCAAAGCTTTACAGCTGCAACTGGTCATAATATTTCATGGTCACACACAATGCAAACTGATCTAATAAACCTAATGCATTGACAAACTAAACAAACCCTGATGCAAATGACATTCATGTTATAAAACATTGAAGTAATAAACAAGATAATACGAGTCAAGACCAAGTGCAAGACGAGACGTTTCAAGAAGAAACCGAATGACAATTTTTTAAACATTTTTTTGGCATCAGCAGTGTGTGTGTGGGCAGAATCCTGTATATTTATTTCCTTGATAAGCAAGATTCAATATATCACCAAGAAAGCACATTTTACTAGTCATCTCAAGTAAACAAATCATATAAATAAAGAAAAAAAATTATAAAACTACCATATTCATCATTCATAACCAATATCGTCGTTAATCCAAGTTCATGTTGTCATACCAATGCGAATGGGAAAACATTTGATAAGTCCTAAATCTACCTAGTACTAAGTACACAATATTCTACCACAAAAATCTTGTTTCCATTGTTTTCATTTTGCTTTAACCCCTGTAGTAGGGGGGAAACTGAGACGACCGCCACTGCACAACCTGGTAAAGTGGATGTTGTAAGAGGCGACTAAGGGCCAGCAGACTGATCAGAGCAGTAACACGAATGTAGCCTACCACCACCCTATCTTAGCTTCTTTCATGGTGGTGGGGTTAGTTTGAGCTTGCTGCCACTACAGAATCTCTGAGGAATGGAAATCAACCCATTCAAGGTATGAACTGGCATCAGCAAGGGCATGCAGTCGTTGAAATTCCACCCTGATGAGCCCTCAGGGACACTAATCAAGTCTACACTTGTGCTCAGCACACACCTCTAATGTGACCAGTAGACTATAAAGAGTGATGATGATTATGAAGAGTTTAATGCTTCTTAACAAAAGAATAAGAATTAGTTGACATCACAAGAAACCAAGCGATAGAAGTCATAAAGTCAACTCATTGTCTATAATGGTAAGCAACAGATATCAAAGAGTCATCTAAGCTCAACTACATGTGCATACCTAATTCTACCGTAGCTATACCAACCACGTCATCACAGTAGCATTCGTACCACAGTGCTTACAAACAAATATAAACAACCTTGCAACTGCGTTTGTTGTCCATGCCAGTTACACCTGCATCAACTGTACACATGTGCAGTGCCATTACAGTGTTGTCCTGTCTAAACTGAGGACATCAATTCTATTTTGTGAAGTAAAACAGGAACTTCATACTGTATAAAACCATTTTTTTTACAATCCATTCAATGTTTACATCAGAAAGAGCATCCAGCTGAAAAACTGCTTTAGCTCAAAAGTCACAAAAGTCATATGTGTACGCTCTGCAGAGCTAGGTCATTGTGAGGTGCACATCAACAGATTCCTGATGTCAAGAAACCCTTAATAACGGAGGAAAACACCTTTGTAATGTCCAACCCACTTTAATATACCCTACTGCTAATTGTGAAAATGCCCCATTCTGAATTATGATAAAGACAATGATATTACCAAGCTATTCTGCTGAGGAAAACACATATAACTGTCATTTTCTAACAACAATAAAACCCAAGATTATAGGCTATTTCAGTCACCATATAAAATATCTATATTGAACTTCATTGTTCACTACAGTTACATAGTGATTGACCTATAAAGTTATTAATT
>JAQFYQ010000213.1:0-19643 GCA_034694885.1 Buchholzia appendiculata | reverse complement strand
ACATATGGTTTCTCCCTGCCCTCCATCAGTTCATGAAGCATACTTTGCCTCGGTCTTCCTGATCCTCTCTTTCCCTCTCTTTCCTTCCGCATTGAACAATAATTAATCGGGTATATTATGCAAATAAGTTTCAGTAAGCATAATTCGTACAAATGCAGATTTGTAGTAATTCTACTTTGTTTGATTCTCTACAGAAGGAAGAATACATCGTTTCAATTGTTAGATTAGACAACAGAAACTTTAATCTCATAAATTATTATCATGCATATCTTACACTTTAATTTCCTACTCAAAATAAAAGCACATGAAGACATTAATATTCACATCAACAGTTCACAGATGGTACAAAGTAAAACAACTGTTATAACTACCATGCAATTTAAAGCACTATATCACAGCATGAATCGACATTAACTTGTGGCAAGCTTGATCAGATGCGGCCGGATTCTGTCTCTATAGCAAATGTCCCTAAGAGAGAAAATCTCCAACTGCATCCTCGGTCGTTTTCTCAGCTTCAGTTTTGCCGTCTGCCACAGGTAAGTCTCGAACGGCAAATCTGCAAAACAGTTACATGACTGCCAGTCATACCACACTCATGCACAATCTCTCAGACGAGTACTGCTACTACTCGCTCTATTTGGATTCTAGAAGTCACCAATAATTCTAATGGTACAAGTGCATTTCTAATAGTAAGCATTTGAAATTGTCATGATTCAAGTCAGGCATCTCATAAATTTCATCATCACACAAATAGAAGGTGTGCGATGATACGGAAGAAAATACTGAGTAAAGCCAGACTCTACGCACACCATAGCATAGGCCCCAATACAAATACTTATGGATTGTATACATTTTGTAATGCGTTGGTTTTAGTGAATAGCAAATCTATCACATTAACATTGTGCTGTTAATTCGACTTGCTCAAATATGTATTACAACATGCGCACAATATTATTGACTGAAGTGAAAGTATGCAATAACCATGCACGCCACACACGAATGACAATATTGGTTATCACTGCACATTAGAAATTATGATAATAACTAAATGGCGTCAGTAACAACACAGCACTGATGTGTAGGAGCAGAAAGACTTGGATCGAGTACATGCGATCGGATTTGATTAAATTAAACATGAAAGCCGATCATGCACATGATCATGGCCTGCAAAGAAAAAAAATTTCCACCCTACTGGAGACATCTAACAATTCCAGACACGAAAAAACTGAACTTAAATGATGATTTTGCTAATGTTGATGATTGATGATTTTGCTGACGATGATGATTGATGATTTTGCTGATGATGATGATTGATGATTTTGCTGATGATGATGAATGATGATTTTGCTGATGATGATGACTGATGATTTTGCTGATGATGATGATTGATGATTTTACTGATGATGATGATTGATGATTTTGCTGATAATGATGATTGATGATTTTGCTAATGATGATGATTGATGATTTTTCTTACCATTGTTGTTCATCTCGCCGACAGTCCTAAATTCTCTACCATCGTCTGCGCGCAACATGTTGAAGCGCTTGCACATCATGCAGACTTCGCGCAACACGCGCGCTGAACTGCATAGCAACAAAACCAGCTGCTGCACGGCTGTCGCATTGTCAAACCCATTCAAACCATCCTTCGTCTAAACAACAATGAACAGCATTAAGTAACTAATACAAGTAAAAAGTAAGTAGCATATAAATGGAGAGATGAACAGTGTAATTTTTGCAAATATTTAACTTCAAATCGCATCACACTATAGTTAGTTAAATATGACGACAGTAAATAATGACAATTTGGGAAAACGGTTCAAAAGTTATTCTTACAGTACTTATTATGTTATTATATAAATTTGCGCAGTTACCTTACAACTTTACTCGAGCAATTTCTACGAAAGAAATTATAAATTGGTGACAACATGATAGAAATGCTTTGTGCAATTTAAACAAGTCAAGAAGTCAAATTTATAATTTTGACCCATTTTCATATCATTTTATTTACTTAAAAATGTGACCAAGATACATTTAATTAGAGTAACATATAGAACACATAGAAACTACGCATAGAAGCTACGTAAAATTGGCATAGTGATAGAGTAACAAACCATCAAACAAGTGGTTCCACCTTCCTTAAGTGCCAGCATCTCAAGATCTTCGAACTCTTCGGCACCAAGGGAGAGAAGACTTGCAACGGTTTCCCGACCAAAACAAGTTGCGTAGGCCTTTCCCGTCCCGTCTTGAACCATATAACTATACACAGACAATAACAAGAACACATTGCTGGATAGACTCAACAATTGAGTTCACAAAGTAATAAAATATTTTTGAAGGGAAATGCAATCTTACAATTCTTGATATTTGATCCCTCCTGTTGATGATTTTCTTTTGAAAAAGGTAGCCGAAACGTTTTGATATAAAATATGTAATAATCCCCATACTTCAAATTCACAATTCGACTACTAGTTACAAGCAAACAAATAAATAAGTTAATTTTAAGAACAATTACATTCAATAAAACAAATATCCATAAAATTTTATACCAAGGCAATAGTGTAGAAAGAGCAACTTTAAAGTGTAATAAACACGTTACATCAAACACTACAAAATACACACAAAGGCAATTGCAAATATAAATCAGTATTTCATTTTCTATTGAAATCTTCAGTTTTTGTTCAAAATAAAAAGTTGTTATTATTAGAAACTGTAATTATGGTTTGTCTGCATTTGATCAATAATCAAATGACCACCTTGCTGAACATCGTAAGCTGCTTTTATCTTCTGCATCGACACCACAGTTCAAGCATCGTCCATCACTAATATACTGCACTCCGTGAACCGCACATTCCACTTCCAGTGTGACCTTGAAGACCTTTGTCACCCGGGCGTACACAGAGACGGGATATAGACCAGATGGTACATTGTACATGTCGGAGAGACTCGTCTCCGGTGCGTCATCACAAACCCTCGGGTCTTCCAGTCGCGCATTCAGTGGTCTACACACACATACAGATTAGTATGTTCACCATGTCATCAGCATCTGTATTATCATCATTCTTTTCACATAACCAATATTGTACTTGAAAATTTTTGGCCTGGAGACAGAGGAATAATTTTGCAGACCGGAAATTCTCAACAACGCAGAGAAATTTTAACTTTTTTTGTAGAAAATTGTAAGCATATGATGCAGTTTTTGTGGAATATGAGGAACAAAGCTGTCCAGGGTTTGAGAGTAATTGCATTTGCACTGTTGAGGGTTTGAAAGTAGTTACATTGCGGACAAAACTCTGCTTACTTGCACGCTTCACTTCCTCAAATTTTACAACCAATCTACTCACAATGCAACGCTCTCAATAGATCGTTTTGAGATTATACTTTATAACGTTTTTACCTCTGTGATTAAACTACTGCGGGTGGCAGAAAAGCCTCTTGAACATTGTAAAATGCCTATGAATTGCGCATTAATTTTTCCGATTTTCCCAGAAAAAAAATTTGTCAAGAAGCTCAAATCATTTCACGCAAACGCATAGCAAACAATCAAATTTTTAAATACTATAGAGTATAATCCCAAAACGGTCTATTTTGTTTTCCATCTGCTCTCGTGGTTGACAAGTACAGAGGATGATTGGTGTTCTTCTACAGAGCGAGATATGCAACACAGGTTAAGTATTGCTATGTGATATCTGTACCGTACTTTATCAGCAATAAAGAAGAGAACATGCTGCACCTGACAATGTTTATGGGATAGAGACATTGCTAAAAACATCTAATCAACGTTTAAAAGAAATGACAGATGATGATGACGACGATGATGTTGATAGTAAATGATGACGATATCGCGGTCGGTAACCACTCAATGTATGTGAAGTGGAAGTGACAATGTGCTGAAACTGTCACTGGGTCGACTACTACAACAATGACGTGATGATGATAGTGATCATAATGATAATAATGATGATGATGACAATGATAATGACATTAGACCAAAGTGAACTCACTGTGAGATGAACGAGTCGCTCAGTTGTGGCACGCTGACAACGGTGCAGCTCGAGTCATCCTTGTACTGACAGTACGACCGTCCACTCGCCGACACTTTCTTCACAACCCTATCCAGTCTCACAACAGCTCCTGGCAGCACGCCAAGACTGTACAGCTGTCTGTCTACGCTCATGTACACAAACAGTGTTTCACCTTCGTCTCCTCCGTCTCGGACATCTTTAACCAGCAGACTAAGGTTGTACCAGCCCGGAACAGCAACACCTGTCAGGGTATAGGATACACAGCAACTCAACACTGTTAATCCGCTCATACATGTGCATCTGTGTCTTTCTGAGTGTGTGTGTGTTTGTCTGCTTGTCTGTGTGAACATTCAGCTGTCTGATTGCTTACATGTGTATCTGTCAACATGTCTGCCTGTTCACATGTCTGCCTGTCTGTCTGCACAACCATCTATCTGTCTATTTACCTGTCCGGCTCCTCTTCATCAGTCCCTCAGTTTCCCCATCTATGTATCTGCTTGTATATCTGTCTATTTGTCTCCATTCACCTTTTCATTCGTTCATCTGTGTGTCTGCCTGCTTGACCATCTATTCATTTGTGTGTCAATTTCAGTCGTTAAGTATCAAATAAATTCAGATTAATCCATATCCAAAAATGAAGATTGGATTGGAAGATACATAATTAATCAACATATCTCGTGTCAGTACTGTGATCTCAACATATCAAGAAGTCGCACAAGGTACTAATTACAAAATGAGGCAGACACACTTCATCCACGAACACTATACAACATCTCTATCTAATCAATGCACCCATCTTAGATAGTTGCATTGGTCAGACAGTTGCATTGGTTAGATAGGCTATCCAACCAACTGCAACGCAACTATCTAACCGGTGCAACTGTCTAACCATTGCAACGATCTAACTAATGCAACTATCTAGACTATGCACTAGCTAATTAATCTCTAGCAGTAATCAGTAATATCTAACCAATGCAGCTATTTAAACAAAGTAAATACCTAACAAATGTTACAAACCGTTTGAAAACAAAGCGTGGTCCATGTTCTGAAGAGCCGTAGAACTGAGTTCGCGTGGTGTTCTGAAAGATGTTGTAAAAGTCCGTGCGATGACCATACCACAAAGTGTGACAGTTACACCAGCGCTACAGCAAACACAAAACTATGACATCATCCTAGTTTCTTTACACACAGGAAGGAGTGCTTAATTTTACACTTAATTACATTACACCTTAAAATATAAAGAAAGAATGAATTATGCCAATTAGAAGTTTAACCTACCTGTAAAAAGGATGGCTACATTTAATCACACTGTAATATAAAGTTTAACTGTATACTAACTGCATTATTGCAGAGGAGATTTACCTAGTAATAAGTACAACCCTTACATATGTTCTGGGCCGCAGTCTGGAACCGCTGTACGAAATGCATCGCATCTTGGAAGACAGAGTTCGGCCAGTGCATCGCTAGTTAATCTGTCGCATTGTTCCTTTTCTTCTCGACACAGAAACGCACACGATTTGTCTTCACTGCCGTCCTAAAACAGAGGAAAAGCAATGATTACCATGTTAAACACCTTGAGCAACAACTGAAATACTTAAAGCAATGATTATTAAATCATCGATCTATGATGCGAGAAAATAGATATTGCAACTATTGATCATTCAATCAATCATCATAAATCACATCAATTCATTAAAGAACAGAATATAAAGTGAAAACTGTAAACACAAACAGTGTAATCAGCAATTAAACAACGAGATAATATCGAAAATAATGCCAATGCCAATGTGACAAAATTGTATTTAAACTTATTCCTAACATTATTAAATACGATATTTATACTTAACAAATCATCACAGATAAGCTCTATGCTCCGAGAACATAGAATTAATGATCTTCGCGTCTTAATTGTTGTCATTTCAGTTTGTAAATGTATAGTAACTTGACTGCATAACAAACCAATGTTTCTCTCGCCGTTATTACAAAATAACCATTTCTAAAAATAGTCATACATTCAGTATGCCCAGTTCAGATAAATTGACCATTGGAAATTCAGTGATGTAGTCAAGGCATTTTTCTCAAGGCCAAGGAAAGACCAAGGCATTCTTTTTCAAGGCCAAGGTATTCAGGGCAAGGCATTTGGAAAATTGGTCGAGGCAAAGCAAGGCAAGGCAGTAAAGTGCCTCAATTCATGAAATCAAGGACAAGGACTACTCAAATAACATAGTCAAGGCATTTTTTTTCAAGGTCAAGGCATTTTTTCCAAGGCAAGGCAAGGCATTTTGAAAATTGGCCAAGGCAAGGAAAGGCAGTAAAGTGCCTCAAGGCAGCCTTGAGGCAAAGCATCAAGGCCAAGGACTACATCACTGTCGAAATTAAATTCAACAAAAGGAATGACGCATAATATGTAGCCCCAGCAGCATCTTAATTTGATTAAACTAAGCAGCAAAGACCAAATTTATAATTTTATAAGAAATCGCCAATGTAAACATCTGCATAAAGTAAACAAACCTTCAGTGCAGGAAGATCATGTTTTTTGAGCCGTTCCTCAACAGAGTTCCCTTGTATTATACTTGATTTATCTCTGACTAAATAACTATTGCTCAGTTCAATGTTTCTCCTCCGATTACCATCACAATTTGCACTAGGCACTGATACATCACTACTGGTTGAATTCTTCCCTGTGTCAGCACCGACATCTGATGACGCATCTCTGGCACAAGCCACCCGATGATGTTCTAGCCCATTTTCAGACGCCCCAGGTAAATGTGGCTCTGTTTCGAGCACATCCAACCGAGATATGAATCTTTGCACAACAAGTGAATGATTGTCGACATAAACCGTCAGCTGTCCTCGTTCACCCAGACCTGCTGGAGGACAGATCGTCTCCAATCTGCCTTCTTTTGAACACAAAACTCTGTACAGACAACCTTCGCGCAACACGCAAGACTTTGATACGAACTCGCCTTCAAATATCAAAGTGACTCGCAAGGGAAGCGGCACGAGACGAAGTGTTCCTTTTGCTATTCCTTTCCCAAGTGATGCAGCACAGCCACATGATAAAAACCTTGCCTGGCCGACTGAAAAGCCGTTAAGTGTCCGACTAAATCTCAACGGGTATCGGCTAACAACAACAGTCGGCGATAGGCTAACTGCGATGATAAGCATCGACCACAAACAAGAACAAGGATCATTTTGCGCAACGGTCGAAGTAACCGTACTTGAACTCCGGACGGCATCACCTGCAGCAACAGTACGTTCCCTTAGTGAGCCAGCACGATCCGCAGTCTTCAGACCTAACATCACATTGACTGCTTCACTAACAGTTGTAGCTGTCATTCCTATATTCAGCTTGCCGTCACGTCCTGCTGCATGAACGTGTCTGGAATCTTCAGCATGCACAGTAGCACCATAACCGCCAGTATCAGAATCGGTTGACAAAGGTTTACTATTAGCAACAGTTCTCTCAGTTTCACACATCTCATTCTTCGATGAACACTTTCTAGTTTCTGAGCAAGATCTGCTGTTGACCAAGGATGAACTTTTGGTGCGAACTACGGGCTTTTCTCTGACAGGGTTTTTCTGCGCTAAATCACTATTAGCATTTACAGCAGTTCTAAAAGAGCAAGTCCCCTTGACACAAGTTCTATCTGTAGCCACAGACAAGCTACCAAATCGTTCAAGCCGTACACAGCATTCTTTATCAATTCTCTGCGAAATGAACTCACGCGTAGCTTGATGACTTGTGCTCGACAACGATCTCAAGCCCATGACATTGTCACAGCGACTGCTATCAGCCGTGCAGCTCAGTGTATCATGTCGCAAATTACCGGCACGACTACCATGGCACAAAGACTCCTCAGATACCGATGGCCGTAAATTACAATTAGCATGACTACAGATTTGATGGCTATTCTTCAATGAATGTTTATCAACGCAAGAATTTTCATCCACCTCACGACAGCTGCTATTATATCTAGTTCGTTTACAAACAGGCCGGTTTGGCATGGAATCACTAGGGCAGCGTTTCTTGGCCTGTCTATCCTTACAGTCTTTGTCCTGTGTATAGTTATCACCAGCATCCTTGCTTAGCTTTGAGGGAACAATTGTAACCACATCTCCGCCTGGACCGGATAACTGATCATTGTGTTTACAATTCACTTCAGGCACAACTTCACTTTCATCTTTACTACTATGATCAGGATAGGCAGTGGACATTTTAGACGAATCAATGCAGCCATTAGCAGCTTTACATTTGCGAGAATCGTCGTCGCATCGTTGCGCAGTGACTAACTGGTTATAGGTTGTAACGCATTGAGAGGCATCTACGTCGTTGTTGATTTCAACACTCAGAGAATCCGTCGTCTTTATAAGCTTATCTGTCCTTTGACCAACATGACCCGCAGTACCCGACAACTCCGGAGTTGCTTCGTTAGAAATTGTCGTACGTTGTTCTTGATGAACCGTAATATCCGACCTAACACGCTGATCCTTACTGAACGCCCCTGCAACTTTGTCTGATCTACAACGCACGCCAATCCGACTTGGTCCCTTACTGCGCACAAGACTCTTGCAAATCTGAACACAATTCTTCAGAGAGAAGAGCACATACTGTCTGGCTAGAGTGTCACCACGATCTGAAGAACATCCATCTCCACTTCCCCGTCCAGACTTCACATGCTCATTATTTGTCTCGTCGTTTGTTTCTACGCCAACGGCTTCCAGTTGGAAACTCGCGTCTTCTAATAGAAATTCTTCTCGTACAAGAGCGAAAGAGTCGATGCGAAGAATAGAGCCAATGTGCCAGGTCTGTGCATACGGACAGATGTAGCCGCCCGGCTCCGATGCAGGGGATTCCCGACACGTGTTCTCACAGCACTGGTGCCAAGAAGTGACAGTCGCTGGGTTGAGGTCGACAGTGACACAGTCTATTGTACCGGTCTGGTCTTGAAGCTGAAGTCGTCCGGTTTTACCACAGACGCTTAAAACGGCAACCAGTATCTGAATAAAAATTAAGTTATTTGCATAACGTGATTAATGTAACAGTAATATAAATTAGAAGTAATCTGACTACAATAAGATGTACAAAAAAACATTCATCCAAAAACTGAACTAAAACATAACGCAATGACATGGCCTGAAACAGAAACCGACTGGAAGTGATCTTAAAACTGAACTGCCTGGAAGATATTATTGACTGTAGCCGTCTCAAGGAAAGTAGCCATTAAGAACATCACATACTACTCATCAGCAGCCTTATCACATGTACAAACTTCTCACAGAGATGTTAGAATATTCTTATCTAGTGCACAGATTCAGTGAACGGTTTACCTGAATACAACACCTGTTTCCTTTGAACAGATCAATAAGTGGCGTCCAATCATTCTCACTAGCACAAAAGATTAATTATAAAACACATCAAAGAAACAACTCAATCCCATCAGAGATTTAATCAAAAACAGATTTTAAGACATTATGCTCTTCCTGACACTATTTAAGCTGCTCATTTTTAACGTAATGAGGTGATGCAGAGTTATCATGTTATAACAGTCACAGAATAATGTCACAAACACAAATATCACTGAAATAATATTACTAATACTAACATGAACATTGAACAACGGTATCAACCAATAACATAGCTTATAAACAAAACACTGATTCACTAGACCTATGAGGCAAGTAAAAGAGGTAGATCATAGTCTTCACAATACACATTTGTTTGCCATAAGGCCTTGGCCAGGAATTGCAGGCGCTGGGATATTTCTGTTTGCTTTCTCTGACAACACCATCATGGACTGTCCGACGGCTTTCTTGAACCTCAAATAGCATGAACATACTAAATACAGAGCAAACATTTTGAAAACGTCCAACGGAATTTCCATGCTGGAGACATCTAACCATTTCTGACATGGGAAACCTGACGAGAATGTTGAAGATGATGAACTCACTTTGAGTAGCTGTAGCGTTAATTGTGAACAATGCCAGGCATGTACAATAAATGATGATGATGATGATAAACGAAATTCTCAGTACCCAACCAGCAGCTGATGACTCACCCGTCTAACATTCTGTCTGTCAGATGAAACAGTTGAACAAGTCCAGTAACAATCGCTCCGACTGATCTTCTCAGCATCCGCCGCGTCGTTCTTCCAGGAGCTCAGTACAGACTTGATCGTAACCAGCTCAACCTTCTTGGACTTCATGAAATAAACAACAGTAACATTCCATTCAATAAAACAAAGAGTCAATCTATAATTCGAATTCAAGCAGTCAACAAATGCGTTCAATAGAATTATCGCATCACAAATCTGCTAGTAGTAAAAACTTTACAACAACACACAATAAAATTGTGACACAGTTTTTATCTTGCACGGCACGCAAATGATGATACAAACGGTGGATTGCACGACATCAACCAGCGGTTGAACGATATTTTAACCGCAAAATTTTTTCATTCCTATTGAGCTCATGATTGTAACCGTTATCACCTGCACTCTTCTGAAAAAAAATCATAAGATAAGGCGACTAACAAAGAAATTCTACCGATGACACAGTCAAGAGAAATATTTTGGTAAAGTCCAACTCACTTTTTTTAGCCCCATTCTATTTACAGAAAATGCTGGTCTAGATTATAAATGATGATGATAAATGATGATAAATGATGATAAATGATGATACCTACCAGGCGAGGAAGACGCTGGGAGCATGCACTGTGATCCATCAGTTCGAGCAGCGACGATACGCAGGCAGCCTGATTTCTCTTCATCACTGGCGAGTAAGTGAGCGAAGAACAAGCAAAGACTTTGTGAAGCATTTTGACTGTCATAAATCTACAAGCACCAGTCACATACCAAGGACTTCACATTAAACATATAATTATTTATATAACAGTATCATAATGACAAATAAAAATATTCAAAAGTCCTCAACTCGCACTTGCTCAAAATATATGTATATAGATTTATACTCTTATTTCATCATTGTAGCAGCAAGTTCTGAGACGGAAGCAAAAAAAGGGAAAATTCAATACAACTGTGCATTACATTTAGTTTTAATAAACAGCTTTAGACCGTATACTGAAAGCCAGACATGCCATTGCAATTCAGCTCCGACAGATCAAAAAAGGTTACACTCAAAGCTGCATACTAGTAATACAAAACGAAGTAATAACAAAAAGTAATAAAATAATAAGAAATAAAAGTATTAACAATAGAACTAATAACAAAAATCAATAAGGTAATAAAGTTCAAGAAGTAATAAAGTAGTAACGAGAAACAGTAATTAAGAGAAGAGAGACATAGAGTGGCGGCCAGTCTACCTGGCAAACACTGGGCAGAGCTGTGAGACGAGTACAAGCATGGCATCACATAGCTCGTCCAGTTCCTCCAGGGACAGACTAAACTTCTGGAAGCATCGCTGCAGGTAGTCCACGCACGCTTTGTCCAGTCGGGACAGGTGAGAGACGTGAAGACCTTCCGCCGACTTTCGCTCAGCATCGGACGCAGAGCAAAGCGCCTCGGTCGGGGCGTCCAGGGAGAACGAGAGGATGGTCAGGGAAGATAGCATGCAGCACAGCAGTCTTCCTGTAGGTACCTGTAGCAACAAGTTACAAATTCAGAACATCATCCTTACTGCAAGGCTCTTTAGTAACAAGATAAGGCCAGAGAGGATTATCATTTTATTTACCCCCCTCCTTAGAATTGTACGGACAGTTATGATGATGATGATAAATTTTAGGAGACTTAAGAATGAGTTGAGTGAATGGCTACTCACATCTACCTGCAAAACACAGATGAGGTTCTAAAGCTGAAACTAGGTTGGATGGCAACATCTCTCAAGGTGGAACCCGTATCAGGAGATGATTAAATTGTGGCACCCTATCTTCGTTTCCATTCTAAAGCTGGAGTCACCCAGTGGGACTGAATAGATCCTATAAATCTTTTGACAGAATAATGACGTTAGACCTTGGAACATCGGTTCCTGATAGAATATCACTGAAGCACAGCTCTGACTAGAGCAAATCATACAGATTACTCATTTTAGCTGCACCACAGGATTTGATCTGAAGAAAAAAAAAGTCATACAGGCACTGCTGCATGATTCTACGCAAAAGGCCTTTCAACAACAATAAAAACTGTACTGTGGTCATCATTGGCCTCAACATATGATAATAGTCTCAACAATTAGTGAAAAACCAGTCAAAGAAAAACAGTAACTGAGAGTATAAGAATTGAATTCCATTACAAGTACTAACTTTTGAAGATTGCATACAGTGTCGGATGCCGTGCACTGCGATTCTTGTGCCTCGGCGTAATGGTAGAGAAGCAAACGCAATGTGTGTCATGTACAACCTAAGCATGCAACAAAACAACATCACAAATATACAGCATGAGACACTGCGCAGTATTCGTATTTATTTAATCCCTGAGCTGAAACCAATGTTACATACAAATATTAGTAACGCATGCAATGTGATACCATTTAATTGCTGATTATAGCTGATTAATAATAATAATAATAATGATAAGTACTCTACATTTGTTACTCGCCTAATATTGTATGAATATAGAGACTATACTCAGTGACAAATCACAGGCGATGGAAAGTTCAGGGGTTAGCCAAGGCCAAGAGGTATGTTTTCAGAGCACTTTTGAAGGAGTCGGTGGAAGGAGACAGTTTTATGGATTCAGGTAAAGAGTTCCAGAGTATTGGTGCGGAGTGGGAAAAGGATTTCTCGGAGGAGGATTATAAACAATTATCTGCTGATTATAATATGATTATGATTATGATTCATATGAGCAAATGAAAAAGAAAGCGTAGGACCGTGAGTTGTGGAAGAAATGGATACCATGGACCTGCCTACAGGCAGAGCACTAATGATGATGTTGATGCAATGTACCTCAAGTCAGCAAGCAACAATAGATCTGTATCTTTACTGTATATAAACAGTAAGCAAACAGGATATTTTTGAGGTTATATTCCCTAGTAGTCATGCTGAATAAATCTTTTATTCTTAAAACATAACAAGTGCAAAAAATAAAACAAGTGCTCTATTTATCATGCTGCAACTGGCAATTACTTCATTTTCAAAAATTAAGACAAGTCATCATCAGCAAATTTCTGTTTGAGCGAGTGGGGACATCCTCTTCCAACATCCTAAAAGCCTAGAAAGAACAAAAACAAGGCATAGAAGATCACTTTTCGAGCTCATTTTGAGCCTTGTATTAGTTCTGTGAAATTCCAATATCGTTCAACTGCTACCCGAAACTCGTCATTCAATTTGTTACTAATCTTCGCATAAGCTGGTGACACTGCAGTACACAAATCTGAGAACTTAATCTTTACAAGCATAAAACTTATGCGAGTGTGGAAGACTTTACCTGATGCAGTTGTCGAGCTCTAGGACAAAAGTTCCATCATCACAGCAGTCAGTCACAGTACCCTGAAAGCGAACAGAACGGTCGCACAGTCTATACTCCATGAGATTTTATGAACTTATAAACATCACCGTAGATTTGTGATCAGTGCAATAATTAATTAAGCACAACAAGTGAGCCCTCGGAGACATTACATTGAACCCTTCCTGACATGGAAAAACTGATGTAAATTGTTGATAATGATGATGATGAAGAAGAATTATTACTAATACCTATACAACAAATTCAATATCATTGGAAATGTAAGCTATAACGAATCTTTCAAAAAAACTACAATATTTTATCTTTGCATCTCAACTAGAAAACAGAACTAATAGACCTCCTAACAAATTCACAATCAATATAACTAAAAGTAAAACCTTTGAAATCCTTTGACAAATGGTTAATACTTACTTGATGCCTTGTCAGATTTACCCCGGATATATTTCCAAAGCACATCAGCTGAAAAGATTTGTGTCTGCCCACCAGCTGAGACTAAATCATTGAAAACAAATTTCGTTTATAAAAATTGACGTTGACCACTTCGACGCTCTAAAATCGAGTTTGGAACCTGACAGCTGCTAGCCTACCAAAAGCTTATGACCAACGGTAGTTAATCCAAGACTATCTAATAAATTCTAAATTCAAACTGAATTAAAATAAAATAGCCCACAGAAATTAAACTAATTTATTTTCAATCATATTAAAATCATACATGGTTTTTGACAGAAAAGATTCTGAAAAAAGATACATGAATTTTAATTTACCACTGTGAAGAACTACAGCACTGTGCCGTCTCAGTAAATCCGTCCTTCTACGTTTCAACAGAAACTTTGCATGCGCTTATCTTAGATGTTCTACATATTAACGTTCTTAGAAAAAGAACACACAGTACCTTCAGCGCCATCCATATCTTTTACTGAGATCTATAATTGTTATAATATGTTAGAGAAAAGAGGACACTACGAACCTCTACATTCTGTTCATCTTTGATCCCGAGTTCTGCTTTACTGCTCGATCGAGACCAGTTTGCATAAATTGCAGAATCAATGCCTCTCTCTTCAAAGAACACCTCAAACAACAAGTCTGTACAATTATAAAAGCTATATCTCTACACATAAAGAATCATTAACTCCGCCTGGGCGAGTCTCACTGCGCAATTGGTGAGACCTGCCTTGCCGCTCCCAAGCCCGGATAAAGTGAGGAGGGGCTGCCGCAGTCGCTGCACTACTTGACTGCGGTATGCCAAGGCTCATTGCACCTACCCGGCGAGCCTCAACAAGGATGCCATTGCACTTAGGCTCAGCGGCTTGAAGTGAAGCATCGGCTTCAGAAACTTGCCGACATCCTCCCTGGCTAAGAGTCCGGCTGGCCTTTGGCGTAAAAAACCGGTTGGGAGAAGACAAACCACCTTTTTTACTTTTTGTTATTTTTTACTTTATAAACAATTATTGTACCATTCACATACTGGTGAAAGTCTTGTTCATAATTAAAACAACTCACTACAAAATTTATTGGAAAGTCAATTATTACTTCATTGAACGATTCCTTTTTACTGGGATATCTTTTAACCTGCTTTCAGTTGGTAAATTTGAGTATATACACACCTCTGATCAGCCTAGGCATCCATAAACTTTGCGCACGTAGGGAAGATTCAATTGTTCAGAGGTTGAGTGCGATATTGTAGCTAATTATTAATGCAGACGTCTGTTAGGCATAAATTGACCGGTCTGAACTGCGAGCAAGTTAGTGCGGCTCGTTAATCATTGGGATATGCAACATGGCCCTAACTGTCAATACAATGCCTTATTCTAAAACAACCAAAATAACTATTACAAACTGAACCAACAAATTAGTGCCTATGTCCGTATGAAAATAAAGCATGCACGGAAACAGCCTTATCTTACTTTACACAGCAGGTCATAATCTGACAGCTACCAAGCTCTGCATTGTTCATAAGTGACAAAATTCCCAAAAAGCAGTGAGCCATCTTTGACTTAAAATCTTTTCACTGATCAGCACAACAGTTGCACAGCACCATGAAAGAACCAATCACAGTTACCTTTGGCTCAACACTGACACATGTTGTCCTTGGGTGCCAGCGTAGATGACACTTGGTCACGGAAGTTGCAAGAAGCAAGGGTGTTGACACATGTCCAGCAGGCTAACGACACAGTCAAACAGTACGACACACATCATTATACAACAGTAACGAAACAAAAGGTCAATAGCACCAGCATTAAATATAGTGTTATAGGCTGTGATGTTTTGTGCATGCCTATTTTTCTTATTTTTGTACATTTCTTATTTATCATTTCTGTGTATTGCTTGTTGAACACTCTTCTTTATGCGAATAAACTTCATATATTAAATAAATATGGCCAAACAGCAATAAAATATGTCAACAAAAACAAATTAAATATAACATCAGTTCTTTCCTTTGAATATGTGTAGTATACAGAGAAACAGATTTACAATTAGAATAGAAATCTGTTGCAATGAGTAACGACATATTTAAGTCATTCTGAGAGAGCTCTACTATCACCAACGTGGTGCTACGAGTACTTTGTAAACTCTTCAACATCACATCATCGTGTACATATCGATTGAGCAGACTTTGACGATACATAACATGGCTTATATTTCAAAGGCATGTCACGAGACTTAAAGCTAGCGCATTTTAGTACAACAAACAACATATACGTTTCATTTCAGCAGAGCAATAAAACAACATGGTGATACTGATGCATAAACACTCACTTTCACGCAAATGATATGTACACGGCACAAGAAGACTGCAGAGCGTAGAAAAGATACAATCACAAAAATTTCCTCTCAGCGAATCAGAATGCCGATCAAATTAAGTTTCTCTAATAAACTAGAATCAGACTAGCTTCAACTGGTTATTACCAGTTCTGCAGATGTGACTTTGAGATCAGTGAAGACGTATTCTTCGCTCGGTTCAATACAGTGACGGAGATACAGAAGTTCTACATCCTGACAAACAAATATTTTAAAACACTTTCAAAAGTACTAGTACACTATCACAACGACATCTTCTGCATTATCTAGGAAATCATACAGAAAGTAAAAGGACCTGCATTAGCCGCCTACTACAGCACCGGGCAGAAAACATGGGTCTATTCTAAGGATTTCCCCCGACCCACAAGGAGCAATTTGTTAGATATAACCAAACCAGTCTGTCATCAATTATTTCAATACTTGTATTGAGCCATAAATTCTAAAACAGAAGATACCACTGAGGTACACAATTTATAAACCACATCATTGATAAGTCAACTGATTGAAACGGAACATAAAATAAAAGAAGTAAATTTCATCGAAAGTCACAACGCATTACAGAATTAAACAAACATTGCACAACACAGATGATTGATTACATAACATTTTAATTGCCAATTCTTTCTCGCTTTCTATAAACAATCACGTAAACATGAACCAATTTACTTCAAAACAATATAATAATTATCCAACCAAGCTGTAACTTAAAGCCTACAAGCAATCAACACTCAGTCAAACTTACAATCAATCTTAGCTACGTACCCGTACAAGAATGAACAACTCTTTCACATCACAAGTCAGTCGTACTAGGAATACAATGCTGGACAACAGCCTAAGAACAAACCATACAGTAACTACAGTAACGTTAACATAGTTTACCTAAAAACACAACATTACGGAAATAGCAATTTACATAATATTTAATAATCACGATTTGTATAATTTAACGTATATATTAAAATGTCCACTATGGGTTAAATGTCATCACAATTTTCCAGTATCATAAGTGGGGGGGGAGGGGGGTGAGGGAGATGCAGCGGTTACAAATTAGCCAAGTCTGGCCCTGCACCTCTGACACTTTACTTTTGGGCCCCAACCTCTCATTCAAGGGTGCTGGTTCCGCATTAAGAGCCCGACTCCAAATTGTTGTTCCATTTTGCAAGTGGGCAAAGAAAGCGCAAACCAATGACATATTGTCATATGTAATTTTTAGAACAAGTCACATTTATAAATAAATAATAATAACACTACAAAATGCTTCATAGATGCATTATAGTGATGCACATTATTGGGATGAATAACACATCAAAGTTGATAAAGATAATGATCATGATAACAAAAGAGATCATGATAATGATGATGATATTGACAATGATAATGACATTGCAAATTTATTAATATCTAAATGTTGTGAATAATGCAGATAGATTACCATAACATAAACCGACACCGTCATCATTATCATCATTACAAGTCTATGCCTCCTTGTTGATGTTTTCATGTTATACATGTACCAGCTGTACCTATTGTACACTATATTGTACACTACATTGTACACTATATTGTACACTATATTGTACACTACATTGTACACTATATTGTACCTATATCAGCAAGGTATATCATTTAAGTGTTGCCAACATTTTCTTAATTAATCACCTGGAAGTGCATGTGGCAGAGGGCGTTCGAATTGATCAGTAACTAAATGACTGCAATGTACCAACTGCTGTTTGAGATTCAACAAAGCAAGACATTTTACGAAATCAGATACACTATCTGACAAGAACAACAAACTCACCACTGTTTATCTTCGTCTTATTCAGCACAATTTATATATATTTAGTAGAAACAAAGTGAGTGTATAGTAGTGATCTACGTCAAATAAATATTGTACCTTGCTGATAATAATTTTAGTTAGTTGACCGAGCAGGACTCCCTGTTTCTTATCAGCAGGACCCAGATTCTGATCTTTGACTTGGTATCATACACGAAAATACATTAGAGAAATATAAGAGAATATTTACATAAAGTATTCGCTGACCACAGAAACAGATCCGGTGACTGAGAAAGTATTTGCATCAATCAATTCCCTACACACAAACACAGCAGATTGGCTATTACAGAGATAGCTCGTTAGCAAAGCAGTGCCATCAGCATAGTAATCAACAACAAAAGTATTATGAACATTATTGTTCAACCAGACAGCAATAATTCTCATATAATCCAACCATTAGAGAAGCCGACAGCTCAGTCAATTAAGCACTCACCTCGCATGCAAGAGGTTTGGAATTCAAAATCAGACAAGCTGTGTTATCTGTTGCAAAATCGGGCTCATCTTTGTACACCCTGCTACCCTTGTTCAAAACAAATCAGAATAAGCTGGTAATAGATAAAGGCTAGGTAGATATACAAGCCAAGTAGACAGACGTGTTCACCTAGCACACTGGCCCCGGTAGTTGGACCCAATGCTATGTCAGGCTGAGGCTGCAGTGTTTGGGATCAACGCCTGGCAACCTTCTATTCAGAAGATACCAACTACTACCTTACATCAATTAAAACAATATTTGCATAATTTACTTCATCTCTCTTAGCTACTACACGTATTGTTTCTATGATCAACACAAGTTTGCATGATGAGTTGTGTACCTGTTGTGCAGCAGAACGCAAGCTGTTTCAGCAGAGTACGCAGTCAGAGATGCGGGAATATCAGAGACTCCTCGCAATGACACCTTATGGATCTCAAGGTATTCTAAAATAACTTTAATACAAAGATAACAAAAAAGTAAAACTATCATTTATTTGAAGTGCGAAAGAACGTCTTACACTGTAAATTGTAAAACAAAAACTAGTGATTAATTCTTGCAGAAAAATGCATCATAGCTTGTATGCATCACTCCATGAACTTACACTCAAAAAATAACCAGTCACTTAACCTGTTTAGTAACTTCACATATCAATGACGTACTTTTCTGTTTATAGTTGTTAGAAAAGCTGTAAAAAATTATTTAAACTCCTAATTATTTAAACTTCAATTATTTAAACTCATGCGTATTCATTTATGAAGTAAGTAAAGACTTAACACCTCACCTCGCTCAATCCGATGATGCCCAATCCACTCCTCATCAACATTCTCCAGCTTCCATCTCAGATTCATGACTCCAAACATTTCATTACATTTGTAAATGGGCACGGTTTTCATCTTTTACCGGCGACAATTGATATTAAAAGCACCGCTAATAACATTTCCAGTCATGACCCGACTCAATAGGGGCCACTCAAAAGTCATGACCCAACTCAATAGGGTCCACTCAAAAGTCATGACCCAACTCAATAGGGGCCACTCAAAAATCATTACCCGACTCAATAGGACCACTCAAAAGTCATGACCCAACTCACT
>JAQFYQ010000212.1:0-19678 GCA_034694885.1 Buchholzia appendiculata | reverse complement strand
TAATGAGTTATAAGTGTTAATTAATGAGTCATAAGTGTTAATTAATGAGTTATAAGTGTGAATCACTGAGGCACAAGTGTCGATCACTCATCCTGAAGCAAAATCTGAAGGAAGAATTCAAGAGTAGACGTCATAAACAGGACAAGTTACGGAATATGAGACAATCTGTCAAAAGGACAGCCGTATAGTAAAGTATATCCCTTTGAAAAACTAACATCTAATACTGAATGTACGATACATCCATTGCACGACTAGTCGTTGCACAGCACTGTGAGGTTTGGCACTATAAGAGACTTGCCATGTCCTTAGCTCAATGTCATGAATAATTAAATTGTTGGTGTCAGGAAGAGCATCCTGCCATAAACCCAACAGCACTAGATATAAAACAGCAGTGTGTAACTCAACTCGTGCATTTGTTAATCAATAAGAGCGTACTCCGAGACATCAGCCTAACCTCTGTGAGTTTAACAAACATTTTCACACCATCAACTTCACAGAAACATGTTGGACCGGGAACTCATAGGGCGTGAAAACACTTCATAATTGACACCTTGACATACAAATGATCAGAACGACGATGATAACTAAAGATAATCAGCAAACTGTGTAAGTATAATATCTGCCTTGCCAACTAGAATATCTAGCAACTAGAATACCTAGCAACTAGAATACCTAGCAACTAGAATATCTAGGAACTAGAATACCTGCTGCTTTGCCTTGGACTTTGCACCAGCATCGTCTGCATGACCGTTGGCAGTGTGATCTTGTGCAGACGAGTAAAACGCATTGCCAGCAGACGGCGTAGAAGTGTCGCTATCTGACGAAGTCGTCTGATGATCTGAACTGACGGGCGACGATGCACCTGAAATATCCCAGTTCATTCAACAGTTGAACGAGAAAGAAAGTTGTGCGAAGAACACAAAACAATCCAGAGTCAATATGTTCAATTTGAACCTTAGGGTGCACAGCTTCAGGGCGGTGGTGCACAGCTTAAATTAAATTTGTAGAAAAAAAGAAAAAAATTATTTCTTTAACGTAGGGTTTAGGGTTAGGGGTTAAGATAGGGTTAGGGTCACCAAATTGAATTTTTTATCTATTTATGTTTTTAATCCAATTAAATGTAAGCACGATCGCAGGCCCTAAGGCCTAGTATATATTCAAGAAAAATCTGAATCTTGTTTCTCCATTTGAAGTTCCGGGCAGAAACGAAAGCAAAACAGGAAAAGCTTCGAGAATGCAGAGCTAACAGCTGGAACAGCGAGACTGGACGCCACAAAACGATCATTGTTTTAGCAAGTAAATAGTCCGTTTCATTTTCCAATTGTATACGATCAGCAGGTACAATGTACAGTCCATGCAGTGCATACTTCTAATGACATACCGCAACATAAAGCTTGATCCATACCACACTTTACCCTGTGGAAAAGGGTTGCAACTTATCCATAGGTACAAACGCATAGAATTTGTAGTTGTATTAATACGTATCATTAAATTGAAATACTAAATTCTTAATTTATTATTAAATTTAAATAATAACCTTATTCGTCACTACTTATCATTATTACTAGAAGCAGCAGTGGAATTGATTGATAAAATCTGTGAGATAATACTGACCTGACATGACTGTCCTGAGAGCACTGACAGTGCTTTCAAAATCATAGCCATGATCCTGCCACAGCTCCAGTATCAAGCCCTTGTCCTGAAACAACAAAACAATGAAACAGAGATAACAAAAACAATGTAGTTATGAGTCGAACACATAATGTAAACTGATAATGCAAATGAAAGGACATCTGCATGGGAATTACATTCATTGACGGTGTGGTCAGTTGATTTATTTTGGTTTGCATCTTGCACAGTTTAGCATTGAGGTCGCTGGTATCAGCAATAGCTTCCAACCAAAATATGTACAATCCATAATTGCAATGCGACACGACACTGTCAGCTTTTGCTGATCAATTTAGCCACGTCGCTCAGGCCACGTCGTTCAGGCCACGTCGCTCAGGCCACGTCGTTCAGGCCACGTCGTTCAGGCCACGTCGTTGTCATTGGCTTCGCATCTTTGTTCCACGTTCCATGTTACACAGTGTCGGATATATTTCCATGTCTGGGTAAGAAGTCATCAAAGCATTCTGTAACTGCACCGAGAAAGAGATGTGTAACAGCAGCACACTGGAACTGGAACACACCACATGAGCATGTAATTCAGATGAAGCGAAGCTAAATTTTACTGTCACACGCCCTTCACGACACCAACTTTCTCACACCTCATCACGTCGAGCAGAAACAGGCACACGAAATATTCAACATCAACGGATCAACACAATTACAGATAAAATTGGAAAAATGTGCTTATGTTCACGTATTTACATTGAAAATAGACATGCTAATCATAATAATAATAATAATCTTACTTACATAATCTTACCATCAGGATCTATACTACTAAGGCCAAAAAAATATTAATAAAAACAATAGCAATAATAATTATAGATCATATTGATGATGATGATGATGATACTGATCAATTATTAGTTAGTGCCTTCATCACTTACTTTGCATCCTGTGAGAAGAGCGAGATTATTGATGCAACTAAGCGTCGTCGAGTCGGTGACACTAGACCCGGAGTCTGTGTGACCGTTACACCCGTCTTGAAGCTTACAGTGCGTGTCAGCAGGTTCAGCAGCTCCATCACCGGTGGCAACTCCCGTCTCGCTTCTCTTCCAACCACTTATGGAAGAGGAGTTCGTGGACTGTAGCACTGCCGGCAGTCGTGGAACCTCTGGGTTACCACTGCCGACAAGCTTGCCATTCTGAAGCATCAATCACAGCCATTCAATGGACTAAGAAGGATAAACAGAAAATCAAATAAAAACTTAAAAACATTAAAAACTTACTCTGAAATATGAATTACCGAGATAAACTCTACAAAACAATTAAAAGCATGAGACTGTATGACCTATAACTACATATTTAAACACAGCTATTCTAACATACTATATATAAATAATCTCTAGCAATAACCTAATAAGTTTATAAGTAAAGCAAGAAAGCAAGCGAGGGAACACAAATACTTGTAATTACAAATAGCGTAAAATATGAAACAGATTAGAGATACTAATAACTCTCACCACTATCAGTTCTGAATATATTGACGGTTATGACTGCTGGTCATACTGACAAAGAACGTTCTAAGATGACCATAAGCCAATAACCAACAAAGTACAATAGTTTTAGTATTACCTCAATCTCAAAGATTACAAATTCTACATTATATATTTAGAATCTAGGTGATGTACATCATCCGGAGATTATAACTACACAGTCTTTGAGTGTCAATAAAAAAAAAACGTTCCAGTTGTTTTTACAACCAAATCAAGAGATGACGCACCAGTACACGGATGCTGTTTGGCAACTCCGACAAGTCACCGAGTCGACGCACGCTTGAGTAATGATCGCCGTTGTGGTAGGAGATGTGAATCTGTCGACTCGATGCCTTCGTAGTCCCATGAATCTAATAACAATAGCAACGAGCATAGACTTAGTAATCAAATAGACTGACATTGGTTAATAATTTCACCCGATGAAAATGGTAGAGCCAAGTACGTAACATAATGTAAAGTAGCTAGTGAATGTAGGCAGAAAGCCTTCATGTTCACCTCATAAAAAAGTGCTTTTAACATAGTTGCACAAAGTGGATTAAGTGATAGCCATATAGTTAGTACATAACAAAAGTAGTATGATAAACATAATGCTAGACAAGTATCAAAAGCATTAACAGTGCATTAATAATATGCAATAAAAACCTCACTACACTACGACATATAGGCACAATAGTCTATATCATAATTAGTTAAATAATTTAATTTACTTACTAACATCAATGTTGTTACAATATTACATAAAACATTTCAAGCATATTGCAATTACGTGACTCTATAAAAGTTGGAAGTTTCAGCTGATCAGACAATGACAACAACAACAACAACAAGCCAATCAGAGACCAGAGGTGCCGTCATATACACCTAAATAAGGACTCTAATTGGCTAATAAATCCGGGTCACGTGACACCAGGAATATATCTTACAATCTCATTTTTATATATTAATTCTACCAGTCTAAGCTATTAGTACATCTATGGGAACGAGACAATCTATGGCAATGAAAGTAGGTAAACAAGACTTAAAACACACATCAGAAATGTACAAAATACCTAACTCTAACTGTTCTTGGAAAAAAACACTTATGATCTGGGCCGCTCAAAATAATAACCAGCAACTTCAAAGTTCCAGCTTGATCTAAATCTTTCTGCGTCACATTTTTGTAGATTGTCTTGATTTAATAACATGTTGACAGCAGAGGATCATACAAAAAGCAATTTGTGTAATAATAAAACTTCAGTTACACTGAAAACTAAAATGATGAAATACGACTTACCTCCCAGAGAGGCGAGTTGAGCTGGTGGATGACCACGGTTAGCTGATGAAGCCTCGCAAACGCTACAATAGCATCGTTGCCAGCATACGTGCCAGGGGAACTCAGGCAGATAACTACACAGACAGATAGACAGACATCGTACATGTCAGGGGAACTCAGACAAATAACTAAACAGACAGATAGACACACATCGTACATGTGAAAGGAACTCAGACAGAAAACTAAGTAGACACACAGACAGACATAATAACTACACTGATAACAACTAGGTTTAATAACAACTAACATTGATAAGAACTAACATTAATGACAACTAAGATTGATAACAACAAGGATTAATAACAACTAAGATTGATAACAACTAACATTGATAAGAACTAAAATTAATGACAAGTACGATTAAAAACAACTAAGTTTAATAACAATATATGACACTGTTCAAAAATTATGATTATATTTTAGGTTTAAATTAAATGACAGATCAGCATGATCAGCATTCATTACATTTACCATAAGACGAATATCATCAGAATTGTTCTCGATGATGCGGACGTGGAAAATACATCAAATTGATGAGAGACATTGAAACTAATCAACCAAGGTAAAGCAAGTAATTACACAGAGCTATCATAGGCTTATTCAAAAAAGATTTTAAAGATTAACAGCCTGCCGACCACCAACCATATATTAGTGCTTTCCAGCCCATGGACAAAATTATTTTAATCAATTTTAACAAAAAAAAAACAATATGGAAAAATTAAATTTTGTGAGACTGCACAAACCGTGCTTCTCGAACGGCACATCGTCTTCAACGAACGGCTCGAAGTCGCCGCGATGCTCCGACATAAACTGAGCGACGTCACGACGGTGCACCAAGTGACACCTGCTGTGCCCGTCAACCTGATCACCGAGCGCGCGAAACAAACAATTCCTACAGCAGCAAAACAACAAAACAGATATACAGTACATGATACACATAGGACACACCAGACCATTCCTCAGCAGAACACAACTACTGTACAGTATATGATACACCTAAGAAACATATTTACAACACATTTTGTGACGAATTCTGAAAACTACAAGCTCACGTAGCATAATCATCAAACATATCATCAAACTTGACAAATAATCATGTAGCCTATTTCCATACATAGCATACACAGTTACAACAGCATCAATGCTATCAATACCAACAATAAGGCTTAATTACATATTAATATAAATATCATTCATAATTATTTGCATACACAACAACTTAAACAATATTAACTTTCATAGGCGGCGCGTATCAGGGGCCTTTTACATGGTTGTTCGTCCCAGATAATCCGCCCAAACCCCCCCAAATCTGTTACTCAAAAACAACATTTTGGGGTACACCGCTACACTCCCATTGTCAACATTTTCTGGGTACGCCGATACCCATTCCCAATTTGTGGGGGTTTCGCCGCTACCCCCCCCGCTAGTCAAAAAAATCAAACCCCAAATAAAACGACGCTTATGTTTAACCATATCTTTATTTTAAATCACATTCATTTTAAATACCTAAAACTCCACAAATTTTCTGCTGTTCTTTAACAATAAACATTTCAGCATAATTAGGCTACTTCTAAATAATCACTTTTCCAATCACTATTAGATCTATGTCATGAAATAAACCTCATGTTATCAAAAATCTGAATGGGCAAATCATACCCGTCACCAGGAATAGGCCTCAGTTCGAGGCCAAGTTTATTTAACTGAAGCGTAAAACTTCCTAGGCTTTCGTCGTCTGTGAGATATTTCTCTGCCTTCTTTTCTTTCTTGTACGCAGCACGGATTGCTCTTTCCTCCTTCTTTCTTGCCATGGTTACTTAGCAAAAATTCTGAAACCATCATAAAAATCAGAGATACTCATTAGACAATGCTGATTACATAAATACATAACATTAAATCCTGGCATAATTTACTTGGATGGCGTCTGCACAGGGTACTACCCTGCCGACGCCAGTGCCGGAGGCGCAAGCCTGTTGAGCCTATGTATGCCCCCCAATCAAACCTGTATTGTGCGCAATTCCGCTCTTAAAGTGATTTATGTCGGTTAACATAACAGATTGTTCTTTTAGTTTATTCCAAGGAGTAATAATTCTGACTCCAAAAGAGTGCTTGCAAATGTTGGTTCGACAATACTTATTTTTTAATTTGAGGGAGTGGCCTCTCGTCGGAGCAGTGTTGAATGCAAAGTTGCTTTTCAGTGACCCCAAATGCTTGCCTCGAAGTATTTTGTACATCAAAATAAGGTCTGACCTATCACATCTTTCTTTGAAGGTGGACATACCCAAGTACTTTAACCGTTCTAGGTATTTTAAATGTTTGCACTCCACAATCATCTTTGTAAATCTTTTTTGTATTTTTTCAAGGATCCCAACATCCTTAGCCAGATATGGTCTCCAGCCTTGGATACTTGTTTCCAGGTGTGGCCTCACTACTGCTTTGTAAAGCACTAGTGAGGCCACACCTGGAGGTATTTCTTTAACGTTGCATGCGGCTTTTTCGTATTTCTATACCATGTGTATATTGTTGGTCTTTGTTTTATTTTTCTGTAACATTTAGTATGCGATACTTCAGATTAAGCAGAGCTACTGTGATTATTTTCTGTCAAGTGTTTTCGGTGTGATAGATTGCAGTGTAATTGTTCAAAAAGATGCAGCTTGCATCTTGTCGATTTAAATAGCTGCATTCTAGATGCTCTATGGAGCGTGAGGAGGGGCAGGGGGGGGGGAGGTGGAGGGGGATTAAGTGTGTGGGAATTACATCCGGTGGTCTTAGTTCGGCCTATAGTCAATTAACCGATAGAATGTTATTTTTTATACAAGCTCAGGAAGTTTCTTCGGCTGCTTGCTTGTTTCGTTCTCACGTTTTGTTACAGTATCATTGATACTACAGGCCGAGTCTATGTAAACAGTGGACTTGACCGGACTACCGGAAACACTTTGGCTGGTTGTAGTGTGTAAACAAGATTGTGTTGTGAACTATTCAGTCTAGCAACTGTTCCTGGCTGAAGTACCAGCTGGCGCTGAAATGTTTCCTTCAGTCAGTTATCCTAGCGTTGATTGTTTCAGCCGTCGACTGCTGCTGCTGCTGCTGCAGTAGTTAGACAATATTGAACTGTGAAATTATTGTTGTGCTCATTGCTAGATTGGTAGGCTTTTTGTGTAACAAGGTGGCCTAGTTATGTTGGCGATTTAACTGGAGGGACATAAAATATTGTAACCAATTAAAACGTTGGCTGATTACTATTGCGAACTCCATGATTGGCTAAAATGCATTGGAATTGAATAAGCAAAGGAAATTAGCAACCAGGTTGATTAATTCCGTTGCTTATAGTGTAAGCCAGCTAGCTGACCTGGAGAATTCTACTGCAGATGATGATTTAGCTTGTGATAAGTTACCTACTTAAATAATAACGTGAAGTTGAAAATAGGTACCACCAAGCCGTTTGATTGGGGGTGGTTAGTCGATGTATCTTGAAGTTGAATTGTTGAGGTTAATTTTGAGGTAGATGACATGGGTTCGATATCATTATGATGGTTATGAACTTGAATGGGAGTGACTTCAAATAGTCGCAAATTCACAGCTAACCATCAAATTACAAGCCGATGGTTATAGTGAATTCTGTGATTGGTTAAAACACCTCGAGTTCAATAAGCAATGGAAGTTGGTAGTTAACCCCGCGGTGCAGTGTATCTGCTGAACCCTGTGCAACAGTGTGCATCCTTGCCCTTGAATGAATGGATCAATAATGATGGACTGTGGAACAAGTTGAAACTGACAGCAAGACTGATTATGTGACACACCGTGTTTCGTTGATGCAGTCTAATTGATCAGAGACCTTGTTGCCTTCAATGCCTTGTGTTGTTTATCTCTGTGATGAATCGTTTGCAATAAGATTGAATACCGTTGTACATTTTCTACTCCTGCTTGAATACCGTTGTATATTTTCTACTCATACTCAGTGTGCACTAGGACCATGGGAACAGTGTAAATGTTTAGGGACCAAATTTGGACAGGATTGAAACTCTGTTTACCACATCGAATCTGTAAGCCTGTACTCGTGTACAAGAAGAGTGATGAGAAATGGTGTCAGGAAGAGCACTAGACCACAAGGTGTTTGCTTTGTTCAAGTAGACAGATTTGTGTCTACTGGATTGATCAGTTTAACTTGCTCATTGATGTATTCACCAAAAATTTTTAAGATACAATTTGCGCGACTTGTATTCCATAACATTTAGCGCTCATTTTTGATGTGGACCGTTTATGCAGAATAATATCTTGTGCATTATACAAATCTATTTATAGCTGCCGCTTTGTGTCATGTGCCTATGTAGTGTTGTTGTGTATGTTTTTTGTACTGAAGATTTATGGTCATTTTTAAACCACACAACCGTTATCTGATATCTAGTTGAAGTCTTCGTCATATTGATCAGTTCAAGAGAAAAAAATTCATTTGAGTCTGTCTTTCGATATGAAAGACCATTAAAAGTATTCAATAGATATTGAAGACAGAGAACTCTACTGCGCTGCAGCTAGGTACAACTAGGTGCAGCTAGGTACAGCTGAGTGCAGCTAGGTACATCGGCTGATCTAGTCACTGGAGGAACATTACTCCGTTGATATGTTACTCAGTGTGATCCGCCCCTGCTGCAGCCCCTGCTGTGAAAGATGATGTAATTTAAGAGAGATGCAGAAGAATATTAAACTCTGTGCATGGCGATGCTGATGTTTACTTGATCGAACGGCTTTTAAGCCTGCTGCTGTGTGTACCGAGCGCCCGGCATCTGGAGAGTGTTATATAATGAATGTCAGAGTATCTGTCGACATAGCATCTTGCCTAGGTAGAATACAGTTGTATGTGCTGAAGAAACTTGATTTGTTGTTGTGATGAGATTGGGCAGGCTAATCATAATCAGATATTGGTAAAAAGTTTTGTTCCAATTTGTAAAAGATTTGCCCGCTGAACTGTATGGTGATTATGTAGAGTATGCTCGTGCAAATCACGATCCCTGGGAATGTAGAGATTTTCTTCAATAGAAAGTTGCTCTTTTGATCTGCTCGTTGCGAAGAGTAAAATGATTTGTTGGATTAAATAAAAGAGATGTTTATAATGCACAGTATTGATATTTCCAAGTACTTTGGTTGTTTTTGCAAATGCTGTTTGCATTCATTGTATAATGACTGATATCCAGGTTGATTTCCTGTGTAACAGCATGCAGTTAGCCTATAGGTTTAAATCTGAACTTTAACCTAATTGCAAAGTCTGTGTTTTAACAAACTTTCTGGTTATAATTCGAGCTATGTGAAGAGTGATTTGCATTGAATTGTATTCTTCACAGCGTTGTATTCAACACTGCTGATCGCGATTGTTCTTTAGTGTTGCTGTGATCGTTAGGTTAAAGCAGAGAGAACAAGAACTTTATTGTGTGACATACTTGTTTTTTTAAACAGCAATCTGATCCGTTGAGTGATTTGACCGGTATCATCGGCACTTGGGGTGTTTTTCCTCAAAAGCTCAATCCTCCAAAACGATCTCATGAATAATTTATTGAGTCCAGAGTGGCATGTGTAAAGAGAATTTTGGAAGTTTGCGAAAAAAAATTACATTGATTAATAAGATTAGTCTTGCAAGAACGTATTCAACTTGCAAATGAACCTTGAAACATCCAGTTCTAAACTTATAGCATCATAGTGGGTAAAAAAACAAATGTTCTGTTGTTGTTGTTGTACTACTTGGTTTATTGCAGTAAGTCTAGGTGTTTTCTTTTAAATGTTTTGTTGAGCGGCATAGATCACTTGTTTTGAACTGTTTGATTTTGTTTTAATAGTGTTTCTTCCTGTAATTATTCAGTCTTATAATTAAATTCTGCTGATGTTTTGATTTCTTTTAGAGGAAGTTGCCTGACTCCATCCTTGCCCGCTGCTTCAAGGAGTCTGCTGCAGAACTTGGCCACACCGACAACCTCGGGTAAATCCACACTCGTCCATTTTTGTACATTTTGAAAATGGCTGCTAAATTTTGGTATTTATATTAGTTATTTTTAGGCTATGGTTGTGGTTGCATATTATTGTCACATTTGTGGTTGCATATTATTGTCACATTTGTTTTTTAGTAAAGTTCTTGAAGATTTAGATATGGAATGATAACAGCTATTCTTTTAACGGTAATAAATTTGATGTTAATGTTATACCAGTTCAGTACAATTTATTGATGTGATAATCTTAATTCTGTTTTTTTTTTAAACCAGGCTATTAAATTATCAATTTGTTGAGAACAGAAAGCTCCTGTATGTGTGTGTTTGTCTGAGTCTTTGAGGTCTCATTGTTTAGAGAAATACATTTGTGAGGGTTTTTTATACTCAAAATACAATTACTTTAGATAATTAATCAAGTAGTTCTTCGATGTAACCTATATTGAAGACCTGAAGTTATGAGTCATGTGCCTGGCTGTCAAGTGGTTGCCCATCTCTTCACTCTGTGTCTTATGTCTGCAGACAGGTCAAGCACAGCTGCACACAGCACGTGCTGTTTAATTGTGTGTCACAGAGAGCATAGACAGTGGTTGTTGAAATGTGTCGATGAGCTGATTCAAAGATGAAGTTTGTCTAGATTAATTGCCAGTTGAAGATGAGGCAAAGTTTGAGTGATTTTTTGCAAAACTGCAGTTTTTTGTGCATAGATAATACATGTAACAGGAGGTCCAGTCAACTGTTCGTATAAACTTGACAATCAATTCTGTGGAAATTGTTGTTATCAGTCTTAGACATTGCTGTATTGTCTGTTGTATGAGCACATTTAATTTTAGCTGACTGATTATTACAATGTAACAAGCCAGTATCTATTAAACATAAAGAAACATATTAAATACTGATGCAAGAATTCAAGGTGCAATATTCAGTGTTTGATATTTCTTATTTACTGACAAAGCATGGATAATGCCATAGTTGAATGTTTTGCTGCTTGCCTAACTCCTTCCCGATCTTCATAGACACAATAAATTGGGCTTTGGTTGACAAATTATCTGTTATTAATGTGTATATAAACTCGAGCCCAATTTATTGTGTCTATGAAGATTAGGAAGGAGTTAGGCAAGCATCAAAACACTTAACTAAACATAATGTTTGTGGACAAATGTAAAACAATTCGATGACATGACAATTAGGTAAAATACAGTCCTCCCCCACTTGTTTATTTCCTGCTGTAAAATATATATTTATCATGTTTGATAACGATGTAATGTGATCGCTGCACTTCTGTCTGTAGGAGATCCTATATGATTTGTGCTGAAGCTCAGGCGGTCCTAGCGAAAGAGATCATGGCTTATACAGACATTGTGGAAGCTCAGGTTCTACAGCCCATTCAGGCAATACTGGAGGTATACAAACACACTAACTGTACATCTACATGTAACTGATTAGCATGGACAGAGTTAGGAGCTTAGACTCCCATTTTCTCAAACAGTTATGAAAATTATCTGGAAAAATATAAATAATTGCCCCCCCCCCCCCGTACTGCACTCATCAATAAAACGATTGCAAACTCAGCCTACTTCGTACACTGAACACGCAATTGAACATTTATCTGGAAATACATCTCTGCATTTATCACCACCTGCACTAGAACAAGCAAACAAATCTGAAATGTAGCTTTTCTCCCCTTATTCACTGAAACCTGGCTCCACTGGCTATGCTGTTTAATCAAAGCTGTTCTTGGACTCAAGAGTTGGTTATACAGTTACAGGTTGTGCAGTTACTTATGCAGTGTTGCTGTGTTGTTACCTGCTGGACCTGTAGTTTGCTGTCGGTTGGCCTTTAATGTCTTGAATCCTTGTGGGAAGGGGTGTCCATCTAAGACATGAAGGTATAATGACAGCTGTCGATCTAAGGCATGAAGGTGTACAGGTCTGATAAGAGTTGTAAGATTAGTGTAAATGATTAGATTCTTTACCAAACTGTTTCCTCATCTGACCCCGTGTATTCTTCAACATTATAGATATTCAGACAGAGCATCAGCCCAAGAGATCGAATTAATTTGAGCTGCAGTTTGTTTTTGCTGCTTGATTTACATGATTCACTGCAGCTGTAATTACTCCTGGTATTTATCTCTAATGGATGTCATATGAATCTGAACTTGATTTGTCTAGAATTTAATGAGTTATTGTTCTGCATGTGCTGCTGAGAGTTTCGATTTCTCTTGCCTCATATTACCTCATATTACCTCGTATTACCTTATATTACAGTACCTTATATTACCTTATATTACCTCATATTGCCTCATATTACCTCATATTACCTTATATTACCTTATATTACCTCATATTACCTTATATTACGGTACCTTATATTACCTTATATTACCTTATATTACGATATCTTATATTACCTTATATTACCTCATATTACCTTATATTACGGTACCTTATATTACCTTATATTACCTTATATTACGGTACCTTATATTACCTCATATTGCCTCATATTACGGTACCTTATATAACCTTATATTACCTCGTATTACCTTATATTACGGTACCTTATATTACGTTATATTACCTTATATTACGGTACCTTATATTACCTTATATTACCTCATATTAGCTTATATTACGGTGCCTTACAATTACAATACCTTATATTACCTTGTATTACCTTATATTACCTCATATTGTTTGGTTCCAGTGACCTTGAGCAATATCTCTTGCTGTATTCTTCTACATACTTGAAACAACGAGTAACAGGTTCTACATAACTTTTAAATGATCCTAATGCGCAGCATGACACACATTCAGGTGTGACTATTTTTGTATTTTGGAAAAATTTTCTTACTCTTTTTATTCTCCTGTTTTGTTCTGCTTCGTACTAATATTTGAAATTCTGTTTGATTTTCTGTTGCAGAACGATATTCCGGTTATTTCTAAATTACGCAAACAGCTTTCAAAGATGACGTTGGACATGGACTCGGCCAAGGGAAGGTAAGTCATGGGGAGTTTTTAGTAGTCAATAAGTCCAGAGGGGGGTCTCATGGACTTATGGGGAGTCTGTGTGTGTGTGGGAGGGGGGAAGAGAGTCATGAAGGGGGTGTTAGCTGTCGGTAAGTGGGGGGCCTCATTGGCTGATGGTAAGTCTGTGTGGGGGGGGGGGAAGACGAATCAAGAAGTTGTTGGTAGTCAATAAATACGGGAGTCTGATGGTTGGTATGTGTGTGTGGGAGGGAGGGGGAGGGAGGTGAGATCTGTAGATGTGATTTTGATGTGGACAAGGCAGTCAGCTTACATTTGTCAATTATCTCTACTTGCACGTGGTTTACTCCCTAACCAATTTTATTCTATTAGTATCGTAAACTGTCTGTAAATGTGATCTTTATTGACTGTAGTGGAAACCACAGTAGTAAGGTTGATGCCTTCCGCCAATGATAGCGTTATTAGTTCGAAATGTAACGTAAAGAAGAAAGTCATCGCCGTTTATCGTCTATAATGGCATTGACCACAATTTTAATCTTGGGCTAGTTATTGGGTTGGACATTAATAATGTGTTTCCCTCGGTCATTTTGAGGTAATTTTTGACAACACACTCGCAGTGAATATCTATATCTAATAGAGCTTGACGATGCTCTAAGGAACACTCTGACTATTTGTTAATGCGATCATTTCTTCTGAACAGGTATCTGTCGGCTATGAAACAAGCGGCTAAAGACCGGTCGCCGCAGATGATGGCTAAGCTGGAGTCTGCACGAGAAGAAGCGGAACAGACGGAGAATAAGGTCTACCAGTGCAAGGTGAGAAACAAGCGCATGCTTTTCTACGATGATAGAATTTAGTTTACTACTGTATGGCAGCAGTAAATTATCTACAAGTTCAGTCGTTAAATATGCTAGGGCTAATCTAGTTACTGTACTAAAAATACTGGAGTATTATCAGATTTATGGCATTTCTGTTTGTGTGACATACTGCTTTGTGCAATGTGACATACTGCTGATGTGACATACATCATTACATCATTACATCATTACATCATTACATCATTACATCATCATACATCAATGTGACATACATCACTGATGTGACATACATACTAATGTGACATACTGCTTTGTGCAATGCGGCCAGACAGACAGACAGAGAGAGAGACGGACAGGCAGACAATTTGAGAGGCAACCAATTGAGACACTCCGTGTGGTTTATCACTGTTTATTTGCAAACCGTTCAACAATTGAGGCATTTTATGATAAAATATTTAGAATAATCAAATTTTTGCAAATGTTATCATTGACCGTTGGAGGGTTGTTTTTATTGCTTTCCAATCGCTGCATCACTATAGTACAGTCGAGTACAACATTTAGCAGCTGATACTGAACTTGTTAAGTAGCTGATACTGAACTTGTTAAGTAGTTGATACTGAATGTATTTCAGAAACTGTACATTGATTGTTTGTTTTGGGCTTACAAAATTGATTTTTGGGCATTGATTGTTTGTTTTGTTTGTTTGTTTTGATTTACAGGATCAGTTAGCAACTGAGATGTACGCGTTCTTTGCGAAGGAAGGTCTACTCAGCGATACTCTGCTTTGCGTAAGTCACATGATTATTTCATAGTCGGTACAGTCCTTTTTTCTGTGCAAAATGTGAATACATGAAATTGTATGCGAATATGTCTCACCAATGAATACTTAAGAGGAAGAATTATGTGTTAATGTGCTAGCTATACATTCTTTGATACTTATTTACTTTGACAATGTATGTCAGATGGCCCGATGGCTCATTGGTTTGGTAACGTTCTCGCCTCGTAATCGAAAGATTGCCGGTTCGATTCCGCTCCGGGAGTGTTGTCTGGTAGCAAACTTGGGCAAGTTGTTCACGTCTCATTGCCTGTACGGGAAGGACCTTTGGCCGCCCATCCGTGCTCATCTGGCCTAGTGGATCGGTGGTTAAAGTCATGCGTAGTAACACGTAAGACAAATAACCATCGCCATTATCTGTCTTCGGACAGCGCACTATCATCATCCTCAATGTATGTCGGTATATTTATCCGCTATCACTTTGCAAGAAATATCTAGTCAAAATGCTTTTATTGTAGTAAACTTTGTTATATTAATTTGACATTTGTAGCTTGTTATGATTAAGGGTGTATCATTACATTATAGCTGAATAAAGTTGTCAAAAAAATGATGTTAGCCGATACATGACGCTTGTCTAATGTTAGCCGATACATGACGCTTGGCTAATGTTAGCCGGTACATGACGCTTGTCTAATGTTAGCCGTTAGATGACGCTTGTCTAATGTTAGTCGATACATGACGCTTGGCTAATGTTAGCCGGTACGTGATACTTGGCTAATGTTAGCCGGTACATGACGCTTGTCTAATGTTAGCCGGTAGATGACGCTTGGCTAATGTTAGCCGGTACATGATACTTGGCTAATGTTAGCCGGTACATGACGCTTGTCTAATGTTAGCCGGTACATGGCGCTTGTCTAATGTTAGCCGATAGGTGACCGCCTGGCTAATGTTAGCCGGTACGTAACGCTTTTCTAATGTTGATGTGTTTAGCTGATACGAGCAAAGATGAACTATCACCAGAGGTCGCTGGCGGTCCTGCAGAAATCACTGCCTCAGATACAACAACATATCAGTAGGCTTATCTTCATCACTTCATCTTTTTCTTTTTCATCATCATATTTCTCTCAGTTGATTTGGGAAATTATTAAGCATCAGTGATCTAATGTTTAATCAGGTTGTTCTTAGATTTGTAGAATTTGATTGTTTATTGAATTTGTCATCAATTTGGTCATTGAATGTGATGGATGTTTGAGATGTATGATCATTCTGAATCACCCCAGCCATTCTGTGTCCCCCCTGTCATTCTGAGCCCCCCGCCCGGTCATTCTGAGTTCCTCCCCGGTCATTCTGAGTTCCCCCTATCATTTTGAGTCCCTCCGCAGTCATTCCGAGTTCCCCAGTCATTCAGAGTCCCCCCTATGACTTGCACAGTTGACAGTTGGTGGATGCTAATCTCAGTTTCTACTCTTGTTATTGGATCAATGAGTTCCAGGTGGCTGAGTGTTTTAACGACAATGTTTTAATGTTTTTTCTTGCACAACTAGTTTGCAGGTCTAGGTGAGCGGTTCAAGCCCGTTATCTGTCCACGCTGATCGTGTCTCACTTCATATGAGACTCGTTCAAGATGCCAGTGGTAGTATGAGTACTAGTTACTGAGTATGTAACTATGTAGGTTTTAGCTAAGCTTCATTGCTTGTTTCTGTTGTTCAGATAAAGCTATAACGCGGCCGGTGTACGGTCTTGCTCTAGAGTCCCATCTCAACACGTCGGGACGGAAGATAGCTACGGTGATTGAACAGTGTGTACGCTGTCTGCTCACTCACGGCTTGGCCGAGGAGGTAAGAGTTGGCACACAACTGTAGAGTACTAATTAATTAACTTAATTAATAAACAGTCTGTTATTCCACACCGTGTACGTGTTGATGTCCGAGATGACATGTGGTCGTACAAATCCAGTTATAATGTGCCCCCGGGAACATTAGTCAATGTCTACACCTGAGCTCAGCACTGATACATTGCGAAAGCGAATAAGGTAGCAGTGTTTAAATGCGTGATGGTGATGATGTGTTTTGAAAGGGAACAATTTTGTACTGATGCCCAATGTATTGAGATTCCACCTGCATTGATCTCTTAAATGTAGTGTTTCGGTGATTTCATTGTATTCTGAAAGTAACTGAATTAGACGTACATGTAGAAGACAGGTTTTATATTTACTGAACCATAGCCTCAATGTTTGGGTGCAGTCCTGATATTTTCTGGGCAATTGTCTCATTAATGACCATATTCTTGTTGCCACAAAACCAAATAACAAAATAATCACTTGAATTATTATTTTTCTATTGTTGCTACCCCAGTCCGATTTCATCCCCAATCCAAATTCGGGCAATGATACAGAGTCCAGATGTTCGCTGGCCAAAGGCACGGGCTGCCAAGGTAACGTTATGATATATGCTGAATATATGATAACAGAGGTATGCTGCAGATGATGTTTCAAATACAGTAGTTGTACCAAGTGCTCATATTTTGCTGTGTTCTGATTAATATATGGTCAAAATTATCGATGAACAAGGACAGAAAGCCTGCAGTGTAGATCTGTCATCTTATTGTTTATATGTAACCGAGTGTACTGAGTGAAGACATGAACTGCCGTATTGTGCCGTGTTGTAGGGTCTGTTCCGCGTCACGTCGAGTGCGAGCAGGGTAAAGAAATTAAAGGTAGCCGACTTGTGATTTTAATTGTGTGGTTTTAAATGATTAATCAATGTTATCTTACATAAAACTTTTAACGTTTAAGTATGTTCAATTAAAGTCTGTTCAATTATTGCTCAATAGCTTAATTCGTTATTAAAGAAAAATATGGTGCGAAGAAATTCATGTTTATCAACAAATAGGCTTGAGGTTTAATGAGCGAATATGAACCAATCGGTTTCAGCGTTCTAACACATTGGCCAATCAGCTGCCATGAAGCAATGAAATTCCACAGAAAGAAGCGTTTTAAACAATGGATTCATGTTTACTGGCTTGGCAGGAGAATCTCCCGTCAAGCCGATGGAAAGAGTGACTTCGAGCAACGAACCAATCAGCTTGCGCGGCCTATCAAATTTGACGAATAACTTGACGCGATACATTGAAATATTCCGAAAATGATCATATTCTCTAGTTGATGTTTATTTTCTTAGTTGTTTTGTAAACATGAATCAATATTTGGTAATGACGTCTACAAGTCAGCCGCTGATAGGTGTTACGTCTGGACTCTGGAGCAGAGATGAAGAGAGTCCTGCAGTTACACTATTGAAACTTTATGTTGATGACTCGATGTATTAAATACGTTGCCTTTGTATATTATGCTAAATTAATAAATGAAATTAACAAAGTTCAGCCTTGTACAATCAGTTATAAATAATTATGTATTATTGTCAGAGGCAGCGATGAACTCTCTTCAGCTCCCAGCTGGAACGTAGGCCTATACGTTCAATAATTATTTGTTCAATTTTTTGCTTGAATGCATTCATTAGTTCATTTATAGCATTTAATCTACATGTATAGCCCAAGTGCAGTATAAGAACTTACTTACTATCGGCTTTCCATGACTGGAGAGTCATCAATTTTTCATAATATTAATCCGACTTTAATTTGTGTAACTTTTGATAAAATATTATATTTTGCGGATATTTTATACACCGTAAGTTATTTGAAATATTATCAGCTCGTGTGCGTTGACCTGTGGTGTTTCATACACCAATGGATATTCCAGTACTAATTGAAATGCATGAAACCAATGCAAAATTAGGAGACGGAGAAAAAAGTTTTCAATTGTTCTCCTATATGTTAAACGAATAGTACTGTTGTCCCTCGACAATCTTAATTCCGCGGCTTCATCCGATCGTTGTTTTGAGGGTGAACAAAAAGGAATTTTTTTAATTGCCAACAGAAATGATTTGATGATATATTTCGTTTGTTAAGATTGAATATAGTTTGGAGACTCAATCGATTGTCTAAAAAGTTGTACCTCGATCTCAGTCCCATCCCATTACACGTCAGAAGATACTCCCTGAACAGTGAACGCGACATTACTTCTCAATGGTCTAGAAACATTTTGATACAGTAACCGAAGTCTCTCTCTATATGTGATCACGTGATAGGAGTCGACTTTTGGTCCAATACAAGCGGTCCAGCAAAGAATCGGCATATTAAAGACATCAGTCAGTTGCGAGTATGAAACTCAGAACACTATCTATGCGAATCTATAGCGCACATCAAATTCCTTATCTCTATAGTCTATGGAGGGAAGGGGAAGGTTTGAGGGAAGGGGGAGGGGCTAATGGGTAGACAGCCGGACGGCAATTATTCCTTGAAACAAGAATGTGATTGGAGAGTAGATAAGCGGGATGAGGAGTCAGGCAGGCCGGACTGTTGGTCGGATGTACAGGCCAGTACAGTACTCCAGTGTGATAGATGGACTACACATGTATCGGGCTGAGCAGTGCTTTGACCTGGCCGTACAGACGTATGCGGACACGTACAAGCAAACATACACCCAAACAAACATACACATACAAGCACACATGCACTCAAACAGACTCGTGCACAACCACTGACGGATTCAAAGCGTCGGAAAACTGAGGCCAATTCTGAAGGGAGGATATCGAGGCGAGG
>JAQFYQ010000211.1:0-19683 GCA_034694885.1 Buchholzia appendiculata | reverse complement strand
AGATGAAAGTATATTGTAGTGTTACAATTTTATATTTCAATTATTATATAGATTTCGATTCATTTAAAAAATCAGTTTGGAATACAAAAGTGATTGAAGAATGAACTTAAAAACAGAGAGAATATTATGTGGGGGGGGGGACAAAACTAAGATACTCTGGGCCCCCATTATTACGATTGGGGGAGGTCGCCCCTCCGGTTTCGGCACCTTTGAACGTACATAAATGCTATTATTTACGATACAATCAACTAGTATAACTTCGGGTATCACAGGCATTATATTTCAAGAGCAATGTTCGTTTATAGAACGTATTAAAAAAATCCCCCCTAACATCCAATTTTTTGTCCCCCCCCCCAAGGGTTTCAGGTACGCAGTCTGCGTCACCAGGTATGCCTGTGGACGCCCCTGCAGAGACCTATCCCCGACCTACACTCAACCAATGACGGTGTACAGTTGTAGATTTTTCCTAATATACAGTATGCAGCATGTCGACGTAGACGTAAATCAAAATTTTCAGCTTTTGGCATAACTTTTATTTAAAATTATGCTATTGTGTTTTTGTATTATTGACAATTTTAGAAATCAAAGTCTGTGGATTACGATTTACCCTCTGAAAAACAAGAACATTTACAGTAACCATGCGGGTTTTGATCATGCAAATGGACGACCGCAGATAAAAGCTAAGGAAACTTTAATTACCCTAACAATGAAAATAATTAGGGTTTGTTTTGCGGAAGTCTATTATATCAATAACTATATAGTATTATCTATACCATAAGCTATTGTCGTCGCACGTTCAGACGGTATTGTTCTTAATAATCAAGTGTGACCAGAATACAATGATCATAGCAACAAAAAAGCAATGTGTCCATTCAGTAAAATCCCTGCTGCAGAGATCAACCAAGACATGGACGACCCCTGTACGGATTGGTATTAATCCATCTGATGCCAGCGGCTGTTACTAAGTGTATGTCCGTCTGTGCTAGGCTGTTAGCTACAGACTCTTTGATGTCAAATAATGTGAGCCTAGCGAGTTACTTCCTCGTCGGCTGAAATTATAGAAATGGGATTCAGTCATTTGAGCTCCGAATCTACGACCTTAAGGCTTTGCGAAATTCTTAACTACAGTAAACCGCAACAATTGATTTTATTTAGTGCTTACAACACGCTGGCCCAATGTAGAACATTTTAGAATAAGAAGTACAGCAGATGGGAGATGGCACTTGGGCTTTTTGATAGCGTAATGACTAGTAGCACCGGGGCGGACCAGGTCATTGAACCTGGCCAGTGGACCAGGCCGGTGGACCAGGCCGGTGGACCTGGCCGGTGGACCAAGTAGGCGGACCAGGCCGGTGGACCTGGTTGGGGACCAGACCGGTGGAATCGACCGGTGAACCAGACCGGTGGACCTGGCCGGTGGACCAAGCAGGCGGCCAGGCCGGTGGACCAGGTTGGTGGGCCTGGTTGGGGGGACCAGACCGGTGGACTCGGCCGGTGAACCAGGCCGGCGGACATGGCCGGTGGCACAGGCCGGTGGACCAGGTTGGTGGACCTGGTTGTGGGACCAGACCGGTGAACTAGGCCGGTGAACCAGGCCGGTGGACCTGGCCGGTGGACCAGGCCGATGGACCAGGTTGATGGACCTGGTTGGGGGACCAGACCGGTGAACTAGGCCGGTGAACACGGCCGGTGGACCTGGCTGGCGGACCAGACCGGTGAACTAGGCCGGTGAACACGGCCGGTGGACCTGGCCGGTGGACCTGACCGGTCTGTAAGAGCCGCATCTCTACGGCATTGAATCTCAAGGCCTGCATAGAGCGGTCTTTCAACATCTATGCAGCGTTCCTTGTATTCAGCCTTTGTTTTGCAGCTAATGCTGCTTTATTGAATGTCACTTGGCGGGCACCGGTGCAAATGGGCATTGTAAATCGTCGTGGAATGTGACAGCAGAGCGTGTAGGCACGTAGTCAACAGCAGTACCCGCCCCCTGATCTTGTTCTCTGGTCTTGCTGCCTGCCTACCCTGATCCTGTTCCCTGGTCTTGCCTGGCGGCGGAAATAATCACGTCGACATCCGTTGTATGTTCCTTGTTGCGGCGTTAATGTAGGAGGCGGAAGAAGAATAAGAACAAGGTTCCCCGAACCCTGTGTAATGGTTTACTGTATCTACTCCCGCCGCTTGACAATAGAAATAGATAATGTCATCATCATCTTCGTTATTAGTACTATAAATAAATCCCAGCAGGTCCGTGGCATGCAAAACCTGCAAGGATCCACATCTGCAGCTTTCTTATCATCACAGATGCTTCCTCTTCAAATACTGCAGCTTTATCACAAGCTTTAGGCGTTCCTTCCTTCTTGTACTTCCTCCACTTTCGAGATATCACGTGTTTCTATTTCCAACATTGTGACTTGGTCCTGAGACCTGGTCATAAATTTCACGTCTTATATTCTCACTCCCGAGATTCGTCCGTCGTCTCCTAACGCCATTTCTTACTTCATACATCCCATCCTCCCTCTGATCCATTTATTTCTCATATTATCACCTGCATTGACTCCAGCTAAACCGATCGCGCCGGTTTAAAACTACGCGTGTATTTGCGTGTATTGAAAAATTACTTAGGAATATTGGTTCGATTCAGCACAAAGTTACACAAATTTACACAACAGAACACGACAACACGACAGGGCAACGACAACACGACAGGGCAACGACAACACGACAGGGCAACGACAACACGACAGGGCAACGACAACAAGGCTAAGATTTTATCCCGCTGTCTTCAGTCTCCTGTATATATTGTCCGTAGAATGCAGTCATCACTCGAAACTTGCTCAAGCAACAGCTTTGCTTGAGCAAGTGCTCATCTCCGTGAGACATCACGCAGTATATTTATACTGTCACATCGATGTCACAGCTCCAGCCTTCCGTCGCTCTCAATACACACAATGCTAAAAATATCGAGTGCAACTCACTATAATAAATTTAGTTGCACTCAATACTTTTAGCATTGTGCGTATCAGCATAAGGCATCAGAGCCCTAACAGTATATTTATCCTGTCACATCGATGTCTCATACAGCTGTTGCATTACATCCTAGCAGCATAAGTTATTCATACATCAAACAGCACTTTCTTATAGATCACTAGAGTCAGCATCACTGCATCAGAGCCCTAATTCTATCACAGTCACGACCGTATACTCAGTTTATTGATCTGATGTCGGCGTGTCGTTGTAAACGTTATTACTGTTGTCCTCCTCCTCCACATCCTCAACGATCGATTTAGACAATAAACCCAGCTGCCAATTATCTCGTACTACCACTACAGACAGGCACACAGACAGACAGACAGACTGAGACTGAAAGTCCCAGAACAGCCCTAATGATACTCACCGCCGGGGTACAGTCGTCCAGCGGCAGAGGGAGCGGCGGGAAAATCTACGCCAATTCCGCTTCCCCCCATGATCTCTCGCTTCCTGGGAAGACAGGAGTCGGTGCAGATCTAATAAAAATTATAGTATTAATAACATTCTTCCACGCCATGCATGGGTGAGGGAGACTGGAATTATAGAGACTGACAGCAACGCGACGGATAAGACAGAGAGACAAAAAAGAAGTAGCGCTGCAACAAATGAACATCAACTGTCCATGAAAGCCGCTGCCCCCCTGCATAGATTCATCAGTTACCCCTTCCTTGCAAGTGCAGCTTAATCTCCCCCCACCAGAATAAATAGATTTTCTCCACTATATTTGGATCCTTTACACCCTCCCATATCAGATTAGCATGATCACTAAGTCTTGCCCTCTCCCTCTACAAGTTCAGCTTGATCACTTGCCCCTCCCCCTACAAGTTCAGCTTGATCACTTGTCCCTCCCCCTAGCAGTTCATCTTGATCACCTTCCCGTCTCCCCCTATCAGTTCAGCTTGATTACTTTCCCCGCCCCTATAAGTTCAGCTTGATCACTTGCCCCTCCCCCTATCAGTTCAACTTGATCACTTGCCCTCCACCTATTATTTCAGCTTGATCACTTGTCCCGCCCCTATCAGTTCATTATAATCACTTGCCCTCTCCCCTACTAGTATCACAGCTTGATGAATTACTCTCTTCCGCCTGCGATAATTTAGTCCAGTCAGCTCAAATCGGAAACGTAACTATAAACGATAATTTGGTTAATAAAAGAAGAGATCAAAGAATTTTCTACGCGAACACCGCCCTCATAATTCACATTTTCGATCACGGATAATATAAAACAGCTCGCTGAACGCCATATTGTGATATAACAGAGTTCACAAACTATAAACAGGTGTTTTTGGTTTGAAACTGAAATTTGAAAACTGTACGACTTTTTATATCCTTGGATCAAATTACATCGGTCTAGTATTCGGGACTTGCATTTATTAAACGTCACCACGACTTTATTTATTACAGCACAATATGAATTGTGTGACACAGTTTACACAATTCTCACTGCCGTGTAAGCGTAATAGTAGCGTAACTAACCGTAACTTCATATAACCAAGCAATTAGCTTCATTAGTTTCATTGAATACAATTCAAACATAGCCATTCACTCAAAACATATAAAAACGACAATATTCAGGGTCACAAAGTAAAGTTAGATTATAAGATTTTAAACCAAACCTTACTCCCTATTATTAGGCTAAAAATTCACAAGACCAGTTTTGAAAATGAGACATAATAAAATCCTCACGTTTGGAACGCAACTCTTCAAATCTTCAAAAAGGACAAATCTTTTGATCTTTATCTTATGACACAAGAATTTACAACTGACAAATTCCAACATCAGTGACGTCATGTTGTCATGGTACCATTAAGCTTGCTTGTCATTAAAAACCATATTATATATCATATTAATCATCTACCTATTCAAAAAGGGACAAATAATGACCTCATAACACATGCCACATGTGAATGTCCTGTCATTATTACATAGGCTACATCACTGAGCTCCAGGTTGATATTTGTAATTACTACATCAAGTTACAGAAAATAAGCTAACAAACACATTTTCATCAATCGATCGAGAAAACAAGCGTCTGTTGGCCAGGTACTGTTCCTTAATCTTCGTTGCTAAAGCATTAAGCCATGGCCTTTTCAATAACATTAAAGCATTAAGCCATGGCCTTTTCAATAACATTAAAGCATTAAGCCATGGCCTTTTCAATAACATTAAAGCAATAAGAAATGGCCTTTTCAATAACATTAAAGCAATAAGCCATGGCCTTTTAAATAACACTCACTTAATTGGTAAAGTATAATAGACTATGGCCTCTTTTCTTAAAACTAAAAGTTTCACTTCACAATCATTATGTCACACGTAATGCTCAGATAATCGGGCAGAAATAACAGTGCTCCCATCACCACAACATACACCAACAGAGTGCTACCATCAGACAGTTTCACAACAGACAGTGCAGCATCAATATGAATTCTAACTTTTTTCTCAGTAAACCTGAGAGACATTAAAAGTCGTAACCGAATTGAATGAATAAAGTAGCGACTACAACGACGACAAAAGTAACAATCAAACATCATGCCAGAGCCATCAACATACCAACGATAAATTATAGCAATATACTCAGATGCTAGAAAAGACTGCTGAAACATCGAGCTGAAATGTACTAGTAGATTACATAATCAAAGTCAAATGAAGTCAAATATCTTTACAGAAGTATAGATGGACATGTCAAAAGTGCATTCACAGTTACTAACGCAGAGTTCATAGTTACAAATGTGTAACACTAATAGGCAGAAATATCTAAGAGTCATTGAAACATCTCATCAAATACAAATATTTATAATGACGTTTGTACATAAATCAAAGTTTGATACAGAATAACGCCAATAGAATGTTACATAAGAATCAGATTAATATATCACATAAATGTCACAAACTGCTACTACAGTCAAAAATTTTTACTTACAGAGTTGGTGTTTATGAAATCACATAAAAAGCAATAAATACCAACACGATCAGTCAAATAATTTCAGAACGCAAAAACTGCATTCAATGGACGAACACCTCGAAACATTACCCAGAAAAATTCACACAACAGAAAAATTCAAAACTGTAATCATAAAACAAAATGAATCAGAAAAGTTACACCTGTAATTAAACTAACATTTATTTGAAACTGTAGAAGTTTTAACATCAGACGATTCATCGCAATCAATACAACTTTTAACACAAATTCCATTAATAGTTAATACAGCAATAACGGAATAAGTACATATGCAAGTATGTATGAAAATATGCATGCACATATGTAGTACACCAAAATATGTAATATTCCCTTCCATATACCATACACCCTTCTATGAAACACATTCGTTTTAAATAATCGATTAATATGAAATTTCTAATCGAGTACATTACATTATGCAGTAGTTCTTATTACTTATTATTTGTACATTCTACACCCATATCAAATTTATGAACTAATATGGGTTATGTTAATGCAAAGTTCCATCAACAAATACACTAAAAAGAGCAGTAATTGATTCATAACCCACAGAACAACTGACGTTCATTTAGGTCAAAGTCTCAATCTTGTATAAGCCTACAGTTTGACAGCCTACAGGCTGAATAGTTCACGACAAAAAGTCTCTTTCTCACACAGTACAAACTTCACAAACACGTTAAATTATACACATGCAAAAAATCAGTACTTCATAAATTATGGTACAATACCACAGAAAGAAACAAATCGCACAATACACATACAGTATATAGTAATAGGAAAGCCACTAGCTGGAGATCAAATACTAACAAAATGATTACAATACGTAAGACTATAATGAATGATAACAATGACAATGTTAAAAGCACAATTAAGTCTTGCAGAAGTAAAACTTATCACCGAAATCTTACAAAAAATGGCACAAAAAATAAAAGATTTGTAAGTTTGAGTTAATTTGTCTAACTAGTGTTTAATATTAATACATACAATTTACCCGTTTGGTGCATTAGATTTGTACAAACCCGTCCACAGTCTGAACGATTTAGTGTCTCTACTCTGCAATGACAGAAAATTTATCTTAATAAATTTGGAGTCAAAAAGGTCGTCCATTATTTATGATGATGATAGTGCTCTGTCCGAAGACAGGTCCTGGCGATGGTTTTTTGTCTTACGTATTATTACGCACGACTTAACCACCGACCGACAAGGCCAGATGAGCACGAGTGGGTGGCCAAAGGTCCTTCCCGTACAGGCAATGGGACGTGAATTCAATGGGCAACCAATTAACGTCACGCAAGGGTCGACTAAGTATTACACATTTTGACGTTGACTCAACTGAGTATAACGCAGTAAGGCTCTGCAGACAAAAATACTAAATTTTATAGAATTCTAGAGAATTCCCCACAAATAGCCTATACAAGCATCGCCAAAAATGCTTCGCATAGTCCAAAATATAAAAGCAGAAAGTAAGTTCAAGCAAACGCTAATAGCATCATGCATAGCACAGGACAAATTTTGTTGCGGTCTGGTCGGAGAAGAATAACACAATTATTCCGAGGCCGGATGGGTGTCGCAGAGTATGAAGTAACAAAACCGTATGACGGAACTAATGGACGACCCTAAACCTCAGCCACAGTTTAACAAAATATACACTGGTAATTATTATTATGCCAATACAACAAGGTGTCGACTTTAACAGAACGCAAAATTACAGAAGCCATACTAATCATACAGAATGTAAGAGGACAATTCTAAAATGTATGATAATTGATATAATCAATCTCAGGTCACTCACTAGCTTTGTTTCAATCAAACAAAAACAAGTACAATTATTTAATAATATAAAACAGATCGATTAATGAACATAGACAAATAAACAACACATACATACAAGAAACTGAATGACGTTCTTAACAAATTGAAATAATCACAAACTAACGTAAAAAGATCATACAAATTAAAAACACATTTGGGAACATAAATGATATGTACAATAACATAACACAATTTAATACATCTATGGAAATCTGGAAGATAGTCTAAATAGAAAGCTGGTTGAAATGCAAAACTACTGTGAACTCTATATTAATGACAACCGAGCAACGGGAAGGAATGTCACCACAACATACGACTAAACACTGAGTCAGTACGGAATGTCGAATCTCCAAAAAGAAATCTGCATACGTTTTTCATAAAAAAATGCAACATATCATAAAACAATTTAACGATTGCAACGAATGCCAAGCTGCGAGATTTACAGAAGCAAAAACAAAGCGCACAACATGAGCTCGATATTGCTACCAGATCAGATGACTAACAAACAAGAAGAGTATTACTACATCAGAGTGACAAACAACCCAACGATTGATCAACTTCATCAATTGAATTATTATGCAACATTAACCAATCAATTTCTTATAGTATTTCTTAAAACATGACAACAAATTTAAAAAGTACATATGGAATCCAATTACAAATGGACACACTTGTAGCAGCACTCGTACTACCATTTATTCAGCACAAATGTGACAAGCAACGGAATCACATAATTAACTGACTATAACATATGAGCATATCAAAACACGCAGTGACAATCACTAATGATTTACAAACAGTAGCATCTTCATAAATTAGTTGTACAAATATAAGAATTATGAAATACTTTCACAGGAAACGACTGCATCATCACAACACTGAAGTAAAACAAGTCAGTTTACAACGAGAGAAAACGAAGAATTATGCATGACAATTACCAACTCATCTGAATCAGCACATTGTTGTACCAATTTAGTTTTATCACTCCTCATTTTGTTCCCGTATGCATCACAACAACTCGTAATCAGGCTAACTTAAATATTTAGAGGAATAGAGTTCATCAACGAGTGCGGCCCTTTCCTCAATAATTTTTAATCCTCATCCAATACGGTCCACAGCTTCAAAGGCATAAACTATATCTAATGTACACGTTTCATCCGGTTTGTGGCTATCACTTTGAAGTTCGTCTCGTACTAAACACTTCTTTACGCCATTCTATTGACAAACTTTCACATCATATACATATCTCATGATGATGATAGTGCTTTGTCCGAAGACAGGTCCTGGCGACGGTTGTTTGTCTTGCGTATTACTACGCATGACTTTAACCACCGATCTACTAGGCCAGATGAGCACGGGAGGGCGGCCAAAGGTCCTTCCCGTACAGGCAATGGACGTGAGCAACTTGCCCAAATTTGTTACCAGACAGCACTCCCGGCGCGGATTCGAACCCACAATCTTACGATTACGAGGCGAGCACAATAAGCTATCTGGTCATCCCTCATAATATTTCTCATAATACCCAATATATGGTATATACATTATCATAAGATATATATATAAAAATTCTCAGACTGCAAATGAACTAGAATTTACTGTGACAAGTTCGGAATGTCAGAACAGAGATGTGGCAGAGATGTGAACACGTTCTTACCACACCGCTTCAGCTACAAATCAGATAGATTTATCCCAGTAATCAGATTCAATGAAACACCACATCAATAAGGGGTACAACTGAGATAGTCATGAAGATTTAGAGCAACATAGCATCCAACACTCAGAAGCGACCGGACCACACATACCTGACGACTACATCCGTTTAGGTTGGATTGAAAGCATCTATCACAATAGAACGTATCAGAACTCCACTGATATAGAATCTACACCAATTCCATCACGAAGAGAATGTAAATAGATATAAAATCTAAAATATATAGAAGAACTGAATGTTTGAATGTTACTTGATGCCAAATAAATGCCACATTTTTATTCTCTTTCACTAGACCTAAAATCACGAGCTTGTCTGTCATTCAACATGTCGACAGCGGAGATGAGATGATAACAGGCTAGTCCGACTGAAGGCTGTGAAACTTCAGTCCGACTGAAGGCTGTGAAACTTCAGTCCTACAGCAGGTTGTGAAACTTCAGTCCGAATGAAAGCTGTGAAACATCAGGCCGACTTCAGTCTGTGAAACTTCGGTCCGACTCAAGGCTGTGAAACTTCAGTCAGACTGAAGGCTGTGACTGACTGCACGTACAAGGATGGATGGAAGAAGTTGGGACGACAGCTAGCGACCGTTGTGCTGCACCTTGTGTCTCTGACTGCGTCTGTACGGCTCGTTCTTCAGGTCTACAAACACACACACATTATAAACTCACTAACGGTTTATTTTAGCTAAGGTACTAATTATTGAATTCTAGGCATTCCATCAAAATGCACTTTCCTATGGCAACAAAATCCTTCAAGCCTTAAACGCTAAAGTTGTACAGAGTAATTACTACAATATTGTCTACGACATAACAGCCAATCACACACACAGTCAGTACATTTAATACATCCTTACTATTTAATAATTTATACATATTTATTTTTTTAAATTTATATAGTAACATAATACTCAATACATGATCAGTTGATTTATTGTTGATAACCTTAGCTGAAGAAACAACAACAAATAAAAAAATTCAGTTTTTACAATATTTTGTTTTGTTTCAAGAAACAGGGAGCATGTGATGTGGAATCAAAATCACACCGATTTAGTTGTATTATTTACCGATACATTTATACCTACATACTTAATACAATCAATTTCAGAAAAGGGGGGTGTTAAATTTTAAAATAAATACTGATGATTTAAGCATACAACATACCAGTATATCAATGACTTCAATTTACCTGTAAATATTAACTGCCGATCTGCGCCATATCAATGCATTTTCTAGCTAATAATATCATAATAAATTATGAAAACAAATTCTGAGCCTATTTTTATTCGGCTAGTTTCTAACCTTTTCAATGAACATACATCATTCTACGCATCTACCAGTCTACATGACAAAGTCTGTACTAACCAGTGAGAATTGCTTCCAGAGCTCCGTGAGAGACGTCCTCACGATTCAGCACTTTCCGTTCCTTTATGTTCTCTTGTCGGCGCTTCAACTCATTCACAATGGCACTCTGCATGAACAATACATACGGTAAGTATTTGATACAGGATTTCATACATACTTTAATTATTTGATACATTATTTGCTATAGAATATAGGCATACGAAACATAATGCAAGTATTGATACACACTGTAGGTACTTGATACGAGCTATATGTATATGACACATACCTGCACCTGCTACCAGCTGCGAGTATTTGATACATACAGTATTGACAATGACAGTATACAGTTTGATACATGCTGTACTTGATACACAATGTATACATACTGCATGAATTTGATACACCTGTAGGTATTTGAAATATACTGAAAGTAATTGATATATATATTTCAGGTATTTGATACGCAATACATAATCCTTGCGTATCTGCGAGCGTACATGATCAATGGGGCTAGAGTCCGGAAGAGCATCCTGCTGTAAAAATCATAGATTCACTAACTTCAATGTGTCATGTTCAGTGGTGGATAATCTAATTGCGCTCTGGGATTTCTATGTGATTATGCTATTATGGTGAGGCAGAATTTAGTTTAGTTTGGTTCACATTTAAATAAAATTTGTAGGATGCATTTTCATAACATAAGAAATGAATATTATCAATAAAATTAAAAGAAATGAATCAAAAATAAACTTCACAGAACTTCAGTATCAGAACATGTAATGTCAGAGATGGACTACTATATAAAACTTGATAACGCTCACAGGTTTGAACAACTAGAGCTGTATCAGAGACGTGGGACTGAGAAATATGATGTAAGAGAGAATGGTGGGAATAGAAAGACAGAGTAAGAATTATTAATCTGATCTACATCACCTAAGAGAAGATAAATAAATGAGTTTAAGTTGCTGCTTGGGTACCACAGACTTACCAGAAGGAAGAGAACAAATTGTGATGATGATGATAATGATGATGATAATGATAATGCAAAAAGGATGATAAAAAGATGATAAAATGTCAGCACAGAATCTTGCCATACCTTTCTGTTAGACTTGTCCCCTCTAAACGAACCGGACCTCAAGCAGATTTCCTCCTGCCGCTTCATCGTCTCTAATTCTATAACAGCTTGCTAACAACGCAAAACACAACAATAGTTCTAGTCATGATTGACACTTAACCTTGCTTCACAAATAAAACCCTTGAAGACACAATACAAAATATAAGGGTGTTGACAATATTTCACAGAAAATCACTCTAGCACAAGGGCCAAGTCAATGAGGGAGGCTACTTCAGAACAAATTCAACTTTCGAGATATAACTCGGCTTCACTTGGATACACGAATGTTAGTGTATGTCAACCATTATAAACTAATTAATTAAAAAGTACAACTGTTTTCTTGAACTACTGAAACACAATTGAATAAAATTATAAATAAAAAAGAAATTCATCATTTATTTTGACATGTTCTCAGGATCAAATAATGAATATTGTAGCCTAATCAAGGTAAAGGTAATCTGCTCGTAAAGGATGAGAGACGAGTTTGAACAGCTTTTGATAAATAATCATACTGTGCACAGTAGATGTGCACGTTATTTTAAAATCTAATCAAGCAAGATAATAATAAAGACACAACTGAACACAAGACAAGCCACAACAGCAAGTGAAAAGATTACGAAGTTTGTAATGAGCTGAAGATGAGTCACCTTGAAGCCTCTGACAAAGCGCACAAAGAATGCGAAGAATGCTGCCGGAGCAAACGTCTTCGGACTTTCACCAAAGTATTCAACGACGACAGAAAATGAATCCTGGGGTCACAAGAAAACAATCACATGAATTAAGCAACACAACTAATGATAAATAAGCTCTTAGTATTTTTGATCCATTAATTATTCCACATAAAAAAACAGCAATAGGAAAAGGATCAAGTGATTGAAGCATTAAAACCAAATACAGGTAAGCTCAAAGTATTTTTAATGGAATAGTTTTTCCAAACAAAAAAAATTATCAATGGAAAATGATGACGACAGAGCTCTACATTGCTAGGTACAAATAAATTCGTTATTTATCAAGAATTCTGACAATACAAAATTTACAAAAGCTGTGCTATACAAACATAAACATATTCCTACATTAAAAAAGAAATATTAAATATTGCAACATGAATATCTTCAAATCATAAAAGCATCTTGTGAAGATCATATTTAACGATCGAGTTCACTAAAACAAATCCGCGCCTTCTGACAAATCTTGATAAATCCTGAGCACGTACCCGCGCAGTCTTGTAGTCCGCCTTGAGCTTGTCCAGCTTGCCCGGTGCCGCCTTGTGGAACTCATTCAAGTGACCGGGACAAACTTCTCCGGACTTCTTCGCAGACCTCAGCTGCCACTCCTTCACAACCACTTCCATGCCACGTTCCAGCTCGTTGATGTCACCGTGAATGTTGTCCAAGGACACGGCGGTTGCTTTCTCGATGAACTGTAACTCGAGGTCAAAGGTTAATAGGTCAGGGAACTGTGTGGAAACCGTCTGGACGATGTAGTGCAGCAGCGAGATGCGCTTGTCCGTTGATTTTGTATCCAGTAACTGCACAGCATGACAACGCACGAGGCATTGCATAGACATTGCATAAAATGCATAAATGCATGACAATAAATACATATTAACAAATTTTTAGCAGTATAAAATCAATATTAAACAAATCAGATATTTCTAGCAGAACAACTGAATAAATTACGTATAAACTGATTTCCTAGCTCAGAAACACTCAATCTTTCAGCATCATTCAAAATCATATACCTTCAAGCTCATGAATCAACAATTAAAATTGGTTAAAGAATTCAGGCATAAAATTAATAAAAAACAAACACTTGAGATTTTTTTTATACATTGCTTGCTGTTAACTCGAGTACAGACCTACTGTAAATATAAATCAAAAGTAACATCAAACATATCTCCTGATTTCAAACAGCATAGGTAATGTCAAAACCAATACAATATAGGTACAAAAGTAACTAACGATGATAGAGATAATCACGGTGTTTCATACGGAACCCAAGATGAGGGTAAGAGTACAGCAATAACAAGAAACAACTCAGAAACTGCTTAATAACTGTGCAACCAGCAGCCCACTGCTGACACTGAGTTTCAGGCAGAAAAGTGCCTTGAATGTATTGGTATGTCTAATCAATATATATAGCCATGTAATCAATATATCATATATAGTGGCACAGCTATAGCTGTGCCAAAGCAAGTCACACAACACTTGGCAGTAGGTTAAAGCCAGCAAAATCTACAAGAACTTACGTTGTCAAGACTCTGAAGCTTGAACCCGTAGGCAGAACCACGCTTGGCACTGTTCATGTAGTTACCGAACGCCAGAATCACCTGAGAAATATACAAAGATAAGCGTTCTAAAATATAACTAGAAAACGCATCAATTAAACTAAATTAAAAACAAGTAATCATCTAATCATAGCAATTCAGTATGGTTGTATATCACTGAAACACCAGTACCATGATACTCGCATATTCAGAGTTCATTCATTTTGTCAAGATTAAGAGTTGCATAAGTAGTGAAGTTCACGTTTCTCAGCATCAACTACCTGATACAAAAACTTATACACTCAACATTTACAAATACTAGGGGGCCGTTCAAATATGACGTCCCACATTTTTTCAGCAGTTTTGACCCCCTCCCCCTTGTCACGCACTTTTACACCTCGCGACACCCCATTGTCACACTTCAACGACCCCCTCCCCCTCCTGCGTGACGTCATATTTGAATGACCCCTAGCAAGCTTATAATACAACTATGTCACCATGACTTTGATCAGCTTGCTATTTCAATTAAGCGATATGTCAATAACATTTTGAAATGCCAAGTAAACCATTTCAGTGAGACCAACTGTAATGTGTACAACACAACTTGGTCCAAGGAAAGGTGATCAAACTTTTTGCTAATACCTTCAAAATAAGCATACAAATTTAGATATTTACACTTCTAAAACAATAGACAGCCAGCAAAGACAGAACAAACAAAGAACCGACTCTCCCAAAAGTCACATTTTCTAACAAGTTAAATCCAAATGAATATCAATTTAAGTTATGCTTCTACTTCTTCTTCTTTGACATCAGCGATCTTTGATATCGAAGATCGCTTCCATTCACATCGTTTCAGTGGCTGCCAACCTCCTGATCCCACCTGGTCAGCAAGTCAACCACTCCAGCTGGGTTATTCCAAAGGTCGATTGTGGTTATGGGAGTTGGTATCATATTGCAGTTGATAGGCGATGTACGTCATGATCTGACAAATCGCATAATGGGCAGATTTTGGAGGGATATTCGCTAGGATTGATTTTGTTAAGATATGTTAGAAATTGTGGAGAATTTCCGGTCCGAAGCTGTGATAATGTGCATTGTGTTCTTTTTGGGAGTAGGGATTCAGTTGAATTTATGTTCGGTGCAATTGGTCCAATGACTTTATTTGGCTCTCTTAGTGATAGGTAGTTAGCAACTACGGTTGTGTAAATTTCAGTGCAATTGGCTTCAATTTGTTCTTCAGAGAGCCTGTGTTCAAATCTGAACTTGGGTTGATTATATAATTCTTTGTATCTAGAAAGATAACTTGTTTTTTGTCTCTTCTGGGTTTCGGAAGGGCTAAGCTATGCTCTGCTAGAACGTTATTCGTCACGATGTTCACCAGCTACTTGAATCCAACCAATCATAAAATACTAACCATAGGGTATAATCCATGTAAGTTGCGGAATTGCAAATCTGGTGGATGCAAGCAGTAGGCAAGATGATCCACTCTAACAATGCTCTTGGGAGTGGCTATGTGAAATAGTTATCAAAGAGAAAAGAAGAATAAGAAGGAGAAAAGAACTTTCCATGTGCTCGATATCTAGTACCATGTTGCACTCTTACCTCCAACAGCTTGCGAAGCTTAAGTGAGTTCTTGATGGATATGGAAGCGGCTATAACAGCATTCAGTTGCTACAATATATCACAAAGCTTACGTTATAATCACATCATTGAAGCTAGTTAGCAATAGAATACGGATACATCTTGATCTATGCGAAATAAATCAGGCGAGAATAAATACATTCGGCTCAAAATCTTCAAAAGACCCTAATGGTTCAACTTTGAAAAGAACTCCTAATTAAGTAAACTATCAACATTTTAAATCAAAACACGATTTATTTGCGCTACTGCAACTCAATCCAATTATGTCAATCACATATGCAGTATGGCAAATACGCAGAGAACACTTAATATGCTTACTGCATATACAAATCAGCTCACATTACATAAACGTGGCACATGCATACCAATCACATAATGACACCTGTAACACATACATGTATAGAGTACAAATGCTGTGCCATTTATACACAGTATGATAGAAAATCAATAAAAGTTTCAGAAATAATGTTGACTGCACCAGTTGAAATATAAAAAATGTAAATCAGATAATAAATAAAGAATATAATAACTATAACAAATAAAGTATGTATAATATAAATATACCGGTTGAATGTGTTGAATGCACTCTGGGAAGTCTCCGACGTAACTCATCACATGTAGCTTCTGACTCAACCGCTCAACCTTCATCAACTGTACAACACAACACATCAATGCACCAGATACCATCGACATATATCATTCTGCATCACTGAACAAACATTTACACAGGAATTTATTTACAGTACACCAATGTAAAACAGATAAAGCATTAGAAGTAACTGCAATATACAGTACCTCAAAATTATCATTCGTGTCGACATATCGAGAGAATTAATTGAGATTCATTGTCATATTAAACGCATAGGTAATAAAAAATAAAATAAACAGTAGGTCAATCTCAACATAAACTGCCTCTGCCATAAACTGCTTTTTTTTCAGGGACAAATACAAATAACGTACTCATCAATTGCGGATTACAAAGAGACCGACTTACGCAGAGAAGCAGTTTATCTTCTTCGGCTAACACGTCTACCGGCTTCTGATCTTTCTCATAGGCAGCGAACAGAGCTTGTTCCTGTTCATTGGCGGCCATCTTGAGTAGGATCTCCACTCGGTCTATTGGCAAAGACTTCAAATCCAAGCTGCAAATCCACACAGATAGAATGAAATATAGCGACTATTGAAAACTATTTAGAAATGAAATTATATAAACAACGAACCAAAATAATATATTTATCCATTCGAATTCATAATTTCAAATCTCCACTGGTATAATTAGCATAATTACCAACATAAGTGCTGAAAATCGGGTTAGCCTATCCTTGCCATCACTACCACATCAAAAAGTCGAATAACTTTGTCAAAGGGATGGAAATAACCCATTCTACGGGATGGCATCAACAAGGGCATTCAGTCAAAAAAATTCTGCCATAATGAGCCCTCAAGGACATTATGAGTTTAACCCTTATGGACAAAGAAAACAGACATAAAATGGTGATGATGATGAACCTGATATACCCATTCTAAAAATATTCTATGGAGATTTGTAACACAGACTTTCGTACAAAGAAAATCTTCCCGTTAACTTTTCAACAAACAAATCTACTCACTTGTTTATTGCTTTCAGAATTTCACCGTTCGTCATACCGATTTTCCGTCTAGTAATTGCTGAAAACAAAGGAATGCACTTTCAGTGTCTGTCTCAGTTCTAACACCTCCTGTCAAAATCAGCTGAATACCTTTGCAATGTACATTACATTAAATCTTTAAAAAAATTGACACTGTAATAGTATCTTCTAAATTAGCCAAAAGAAGATTCATTGTATTCAACATATTCTCAGAAGAACTGAATAAATTCTTAGCAAGCTCACCAGAACGTTACAGTATTGGACTAAATACCTAATTACTTAATAGTCATCTGATTACAGTATTTCACTAAATATCAATTTACCTAATAGTTATCTGATTACAGCATTGTACTAAATATCTAATTACTTAATAGTTATCTGATCTGATTACAGTATTGTACTAATGAAACAAATAACAAGCTTCATTCGTCATCTGTAATGATTCATCATATAATATTTCATAAGATGATTTGTTCATCAATTCATCTGTGATTGATTCGCCAGCATGATTGATGGGCAGACAATTCAGCATGGAATGATTCATGCGCGGAACATTAAAGGCAGTATCAAAAGCACGTCAAGACAAGTGATCTTTATGCTACCACTGATCTGAGTACGTGAATGAACGATGCACTTTGCTCCTTTCCAATTATAGTCGTCAAAACACAATAAAAGTAATAACTAGGTATGCTGAATAATAATCAAAAAATAAACCAGGATAGGATTAATCCAGCAGCTCATGGATTGGCTAGAGAGAATTTGCGGGGGGGGGGGAGACTAACCTACACCTATCATGCACCTACAAGCGGTAACAGTGTATGAATGGATCTGCAACAAGTTGCCAACGACACAGACTTAGCGACCATCAAACAACGTAATAACTTTAAGTTGCGTACCAATATTTCGCAGTCGATTGGCGTCCAGCAGAGAGATGGTCTCCATTCGTCTGCTGGCTCTCTTGTCGGTCTTCGGAGAAGAACCAACGCCATCTGGGGTGTCCGCCGTCTCTCCTTCGCCAGAGGTACTGCCCAGTCGGAACGTCTCTTCAAACTTATAAAAGTCCAGGATCTACAGAAAGCGCAATGAAAAAGGTACTTTGTCATCTACTTGCTACCAACAGTAAAGAATGAAGTTGCGTAAAGGTCAGATAAGCCAGAACAGTATACAGTGATGATGATAGCGCTCTGTCCGACGACAGGTCCTGGCGATGGTTATTTGTCTTACGTATTACTACGCATGACTTAACCACCGACCGACTAGGCCAGATGAGCACGGGTGGGCGGCCAAAGGTCCTTCCTTTCCCAGCAAACTTGGGCAAATTGTCAACACTCCATTGCCTGTATGGGAAGGATCGTATAGTATTCAGATAGAAAGCTTTAATGTGTTGATACCTCGGCGTGTTTGCAGAGACAGAGAACAAGACGACATTTGTAGTCGCGACACATCGTCCAGAAGTCACCGACTGTGTCGTCCAGTGGGAACTGAGTTGCAATGAAAGCGTTTCTCTCTTCCAGACCCTACTCAACGCAAGATTCACTGCATGAGACAAAGCTATCTTGAGTTTGTAGTCCAATAGTAGCAAAGCATAAAGAGTAAAAGAGTGCACAAACATGTGTGAGACTTTCATTCCCATACTCAAGTCATTAATACGCCTATTATATGCATCGGAAGGCAACAGGGACACACCTGAACTCATTTCATATCAGAAACTGAAAGCAACTCACAAGCCAGCACCTCGGTGCACCTCCATTCATTCAGATACACACATTGAACCTTGGTCGGTCTGTGTTATAAATATCAATCAACTGTTGGTAGAGGACAAACATGTATGCCTCAATATGTTACCAGTATCAGAGTTCTGAGAGCAAGGATGCGCTATCTAAAAAATTATCTAAAAGATTATCTGAAAGATTATCTAAATTATCAAAACTATGAGGTGCCTTGTTAATTGATCATAAAATACCAAATAAACCATTTATTATTTACTACATAGAAAGGTTTATAACAGAAGTATAATAAAAATTTAGCAGAATTTGGCAAAAGAGAAAATTTGTATTTGATCTTAGGAGATAAGCCAATGTCCGAGAAGATAGAGAATAGTATGTATGTATGTATGTATATATGTATGTATGTATGTATGTATGTATGTATGTCTGTCTGTCTGTCTGTCTGTCTGTCTGTCTGT
>JAQFYQ010000210.1:0-19684 GCA_034694885.1 Buchholzia appendiculata | reverse complement strand
CAATAATAATTATGCCAGAATTAAATATATATAATCATATATCTGCAGAAAACACACAGAAGGATTGATCAGAAATAAAATGCAATTATTCTACAATGTTTCTGAAACTGTCATAAGCTAAGTCAGTACTACATTTCAAATAGTTCAAATGTGAAGAAATTTTGTCACTTGCATAGGTTACTACCAATACAACATTAACTATTCAACAAGTTCAAAGCCATGAACATAATAAGTTCAACAATTCCCCTTCTATGCCCATAATAAATCATTCTTACAACTAATAACATCAGAAAATTGACATCAGTATTTATAGTTGCAACTTCAAACATAAAAAAATTTAAAATAAATCCAGACATTTCTGATATAGAACAATACTTTATCACTAAGGTTTTAATTGGAGATTTATCTCCAAACCTGAAACTGTTAGCATGCAAGAGCGGCTATATAGCAAAGCGAGTCCACATTGCATGCTATACAAATGGTAATGTAGTAACACAATCTACAATAAAGTACTATTACCACACAATGATATCGGCGTTACGAAATAGTAGCCAGTGCAAATTTGTGATAGTAAATCAATGTGCCCATGTATGGCTGACCAATGCGAGTCTACTTCCTACTAACAAGCGAGTATTTTGTTATTGACATAACAACCTTCCATATAATTGAATAATGATAACACCAAGTGTTATTGGCAATTATTTATCGCAACCTAAATCCATGAGCGTCAAGTCTGTTCTAATATAACACATTTATACGCTCTCAAATTTATCAAATTTATGTATAGATAAACTGTACATCAACTTAACTGTACAGCCTATTCATGGTTCAACAGAAAATATCACTGATTAAATATTTAAGATGCTATGAAAAATCTATTTGTAAATAGTCTAAAAGAGATTCTAGTACGAAGCAGAGTGGAACAGAATTAGTCGCCTGGAACTCTCTATATATCCACGCTTCCCAAGCAGCCAGCAATGTCGATAACCTCACAGAATTCACTTGATAATTGTAACTGTTGCAGTGTTATGTGGTTGATGCAAAAAACTAATACTATTACTACTAAACAGACAAAATTACCGTTAGAGGGTTTGATTAGGTCGAACAATACAACTTCAACTAAGCAACAAAACAAACTCAGCATGCCAAAAACACTGCGAACAACAAAGTAAAAACTAATTTCTAAATGATTTTAATGCCATAGATGTTTTATTACACTCTGATATTAGCCAGTGTAATAAAAACCAATAGGCATAACCTGATTCAATTAAAACTGACAAATGCTATTTACTGTTTTACCATCACAAAAGAGGCAGAAAGTTTAACCTATTATATTATTAAGAAGTAAATACAGTTATCCCCTTAATAGAACTCAGCCCTTCATTCCAAATTTAATTATTTTTTCGACAATCTTAGGCTAGATCTATGTTAAGTGCCCAAGACTTGCCTTACAATACATCAGAGTTGAATAATTACATTACACGAAAAATCTTGCAAGCTATTCGTGCACAGCATGTATACTCTAGTCTGTCTCAACTCTTCTGCTTACACGTATCTATACTGCCTTACATGCGTATGATGCACACACACACACGCACACACACAATGAACTTAGCATGCAAGCACAAGAAACATGCATACACACGTCACACGCACTTAGCACGCATGCACAAGAAACATGCATACACACGTCACACGCACTTAGCACGCATGCACAAGAAACATGCGTACACATGTCACACGCACTTAGAAAGCAAGCACATGCAAACATGCATACACACGTCACACGCACTTAGAAAGCAAGCACAACAAACATGCATACACACTCATGTAGCCATAACAAAATACTAACCGAAACCAAAGTGATATCAAACACTGCAGATTATTGAAGTTGCACAACAGCACAACAACACACGTGTGCATCCTAAACAACACAACATTTATGCAATACAAAGTTTCGCTTAAACCATTTCTTAAATTCTATGTCCTAAATCTATGTCCTAAATTCGTTCAACTTTGATCATCCAATGCGTAGCAGACCGATCGGTTAAAAAAAAAACGTACAGTGAAAAACATCGACATCACGACGCGATAAACAGGTCAAGTGTAGGAAATACTGATAGCATCATCACACACGCGCTGAATAACTAAGATAACAGTCGGCATATATTAATAATAATTCAGGCAAACAAAACAGAACAGTCGTAGCTGAACATTTCGTATAAAATCTATCGTCTACAGGCAGAAACACAAAACGCGATTTTGCCGGACTGTCAATTGCAATTATCACTGTCAATATTCTACGGGATTCAATTAAATCGAAATAGTCCAAACCGTGTACAAAGGACTTTGAGATTTAAGCTTCATCAACATAATTATACAATGCGATTAACATAGCGACGGCATAATACGAGTATTGTATTGCCATAGTAAATATATTTGGACTGCAGTCATGGTAACGAACTTTAACCTTTAAATCTTACTGGCATGCACATCGAACCAGGTCAAAATAAGGCACTTGAATTAGATGTTCAACTTTACATGATCAGAAATTCACTTCAAGTAATAAGTATCCATCACAGCTTCACAGATCATCTATTTCTCCAGCTTGCTTTCCACGTCGGAAGAGGCCCTGCAGGAAAGGATGCTCGAGGCTGGCCTGGAATTAATCTTGTCGGAATTACTGTAGCGTTCGCGCAGCCGAGCAACGCTCCCGCTCCACACAACGTCGCTGCCGGTGCTCGTCAACAGGTTGTCCTCTTTGAACACGGCTTTATTTATCGCCGTCGGCATGGCAACAGTTTTCCCGTCGTCTGCAACAATTTGCGCATTATCATGATTCTGCAGTATTGCAGTCTTGTTCTGTGCCGCAGATCTACTCGAAACATCCGCATTGCTCTGAGTTAACGAGAGTTTGCTCGGAGATGTGCCAAGCATCTGCGTCAACGCACGATCAAGACTAAATGTCTTTGCGTAAGCCTCGCTCCGAGTGTACGTTGGATTAGAAACCTTCTCCTGCGATAGCTGGGCCTTTACTCGAACGACCCCCGACTGACACTGCTGAGAGGCAGTGCGCTGCAGGGCGCTCGAAGGTTTCGTGTACTGCTCGGCAAGCTCTCTGTGCCAGTCGCAGTCCTTCATCGTCAGCGACCGTCGAGTGGGCTTTGAACCGGCACGACTGTTAGCCGTGTCTCGCAACACGGCTAACTCTGTGCTGGGTTCGGACTTGACGCGCAAGTTTTCAACCGGTCTTCCCTGCACTTCATGCGCATCTACAGCTCTGTGCACTGCACGGAGCTTGTCAGATTCAACACTTTGTGTCGGACTTAAAGAAATGTCCCAACGCAAGTTTGTCGTCTTGGAAAGTTTTGCATTTTCTTTGTTCTCACCGAACGTCTGCCGCTTCTTTCTGACAAGCCGGCAAGCCAGCGCGGAAGAATCGCTCTTGCTTCGCCCGAGCGAATCAGCCTTGCGTGGAGCGACTGATGTAGATAGCTTTGGATCGGAGAACCTCTCACGCGAGCGAACTTTGGAGCGCTTGCGGAAGACACGACGTCTCAGACTGTCGTCACGCTGCTCCGTCCGGGCCGAATCAGAATCGCTGCTTGCTTCGCTACCTGAAGATTTGACATGTTTAAATTTCGAGCATCTAAAGCCCTCCGGTATTCTACTTGTCACACCAGGTGAACAGTCAGGTCGCGTGGTATTGCTGACTACCGAAATGTTCTCACTCTTACTGCACGCCTGGTGGTAGCTCGGCGGTGGCTTGAGAACTACCTGGTTGTCATGGTAGTCAGAGCAAGCTTGTCGGTCGACACTTAAATCCTGTAGAACATCACTACTCGCTTCTCCGTACTTCGCAACAGTCCAGGCATTATTATATACATCAGTGGTAACCCCGTTTCGATCAGATCTTGAGTCATCGTCCGGCAACGCGTGCCCGTTGGTCTGCACTGATGCCGAGTCATACGAAGCAAAACTGTGAGCAGACACAGAGGCAGCACAATTCACGGATCTATCGTCGCCTACATTACTTGAAGTGATTGTAGCAGCATTGATTGCCTGTAGCACGTTCGTCCGGTTGAACTCGACAGTCTTGGATGAGATCTTCGCACGCTGATCGTGGTCGTACTGCCTCAAAGATCTCTCATACAGGATCTTTGCCAACGCATTCTTCTTCTGCTGACGCTCGCTTTCAGACAGACTCGGCGAGTGCAGAGCCTTGTGGAGCATCGCCTCCTCGTACGACGGCGGAGCAACTCCGTGCTCCTTCAGTGCTACGCCGCTCGTATCTCCGGATGACCTTGGTCGAGGTGAGGTCACGCGATGCACGTCAGTGTACGCTGCAGGATCTAAACCGTACGAACGTTCGATCGTGTGCGACTTGATCGTCACAACGCTGTCCGTCAGCAGGCTGTCCACAGAGTGGTCGACGATGGACAGTTCACTGATCGTGTGACGTACACCGAGGTTCTTGTGCGTCGGAAAGATGTCGGAACCACGCGCCGTCATGCCACGCTTCTGTCTCAGAATGCTCTTGAGACTCGCATCAACGGCGTCCGTTCTCTTCAGAGGTCTACGACTCACAAAGCTGTTCTCACCGGGTGGCACACGTCCATTAGGAGATCGCACACAGATCTGAGGCTTTGTCGGATTCAACGTCGATACGACATCACCTGCGTTCAAAAGTTTACCAGCATCAGATCCGCCGTTAAGGTTCATCTCGCCTGAATTTGTACCGAATGAACTCGCGTAAGTCGGAAGATCTCTAGAAAGATCAGCGTGGCTTTCAACCGTTAGGCTTGAGACCGCAACGGCGTTTAATCCTGGTCGTACTTTGCCAAAACTTTCACGTAATGCCAAACTTGACGTGGATGAATCGGCAAGATTAGACGTAACATCCACACAACGCGGAGATGTGCGATGAAGCAACACCAATTGAACTGGTGAGATGGACCCACTTTCGTCCAGGTCGTACGACTGTGCACGCCACGTGCTGTACCCTTCCGAGTCGGAGGACGCAGGCAACGCTGAGTCGACGCTGAACTGGCGCGACTGCACCGACGAATCATTGCCACCGTCAGACTCTGCTATGCGCAGACCTCCGTAGCTGCCTCTATAGTGTCTTACCATCGTCCGACGCTCTCTCCACTCAACGTCCGACCCTCCGACGTCCTCGTCGATGCTTCCTATCACAGAGTCGTCAGAGAGGAAGACTGATGGTATGCCGCTGTCACGACTCCAGCTAGTCCTTGGTCTCGGGTGAACGTCGCTCGAGGCTCTCCGTCGAAGCATTGTGTTCTCATGTGCATCTGATAACTCGTCATTCGACATCTTCGTTTTGATGTCGGTACAAACCGGTTCAGACATGTCTTCACCTACACTGCGATTAACATCCACAGAGATATTTAAAAGTTTGTCATCCTGTGCATCAAGGTTGGCTGCACGAGGCAAAACTTTCGCTTCTCCTATCAGTAATCCCTCGATGCAGTGTGCATCGTTAGCTATTGCACGCACTGAATGTTCTGTACTAGCGATTGCTTTACAGCTTAATTCAACCTCCTTCTTTCCTTCCCCATCACTGATCACTGAACCGCTGCTACTCGCTACATCGTCAGTGAGAAGAGAGAGCTGGCTCGCGCGATGTACGCTTGGACTCGTAAACTGAAGGTCAGGGTTGCTGACATGCGTCTGGTGGCGAGCGTCACGTTCTCGCAACAACTCGTTGCCCAGCGCAGCGTCTACGGACACGACGGAGATTCGCTTTCCGTCCACGTCTCGCTCCACGTTCAACTCTAGCGAAGACGAAGCAGTGCCACTGGGCGTCCGCATCCTGGGTCCATCGCTGGATGGAATCTCAAGTTCTGAGTAAGTGATACGAGGAGCGAGAGACTTGGTGGGCGAAGAGAGATTCGAATCCATCTTCGCTCTACTCGTCTGTTCCTTGGAAAAATGAGATTCAGACGGAAGACTGCGGAACAACTTCTCATCAACACTTCCTAAAAATATAGAAACACTTTATACGGTAAGCAAGTTGATAATTATCAATTCTTTAAAACTTGGTCATAAATACTATTATGAAGGTTATCAATGTAACTGCAAATTGCTCAGCTCATATCAAAGAAAAACTCGTATCAAGCATAACCAGATGAGTGCTTGATGATGCTCGTAATGTATTAAACACTTTTCTTTCCAAGGCTAAACACAACATTCATCCTAATAATTTTATTAATTAACAATCATGTCCATTGCACGAGGGACACTTCGCTAGACATCAACAGAAGAGGAGCACTTGGACGTTTTTTTTACTACTCGCAAATAATCCTCTCTATGCTACATCATTACTCAAAACAGGACACCTGAGAAGAGGCTTGAAAAATTTTCATACCTTCAATATTGGCATCCACTGTCACAGTAGTCAATTGTGAATAAAATTAATTTCTCTACAAAATTGCTACAATTGATTAATTAGTCTGTTGACATAAATACAATCATACACTTGTCAAGCTCCTATAGATCATTCACATACGCTTCGACACCTATACGTCTTTACTTTGACAGTTGCATAAGAAAGTGAAATGTAGATGAATAACTTGCCCTACTTACCGGCAAAATCTGACATAAGACTGTCCGAGTCGGTACTTTCGTTCTTCGCAGCAGCCGCAGCTCCTCCTCCGACTCTAATAGAGGGCGACTCCATCGGCGGCAGCACACCGAACAACTCTATGCACTCTCTTCCAAACAATTCCTGCGTCGAATCGATGAGTATCCTGACAACTTCGTTTGCTTTCTCCGAATCGTCCTTGTTGTAGTGCGTCGCGACGTTAGGACTGTCCGGCCGCGTGTGTACAGACCAGAGGAGACTAGGACCGACACAGATGGCAAGATTAGCTGCCATCATGCCGTTCACCTCGCCTCGCTCACTGATGTGATGCAACACACACATCACATGACTCAGCAATGTGAGATTACTCGCCGGCAAATCAGAGATCAACCTAGACAGCACAACAGCATGCTTAGCTTCAAAGCAGTTCACATATTTCCCGTGCAGGTGATAAGAATTAATTGTAATTAAACAAATTATTTTAGTGCCAGTAGGACGTGTAGAACTAACAGACTTTCGGCACCGAAATAGAATGAGAAGAAATGTATTTTCAAATACGATTAACAGTTGATTTATTTTTATACGTAATTAAACAGTTAATTTACCTCTTCTTACATATCCTGAAGCACTAGAGAGACTGAAGTTAATTTATTCTAGGCAGGCAAGACAGTAATACCACACCAAAGAGTTCCACAGTATACAGAACACCACGTACACAGGCTATAAAGAGTCAGTATATTCTCTGAAAAATGACAATTGTGAATTATGTACAGAGGCAACACATGCACCTTTTCAGCATACATTAAGCAAAAAGATTGTGACTGATTCTACAGAGATATTCAATAACTGCTCTATACAATCATTGGTTGTCATCAACTACTACTCTCTATATCATCATTAGTTGAATATACATCGTTTCCCACTGGCAAAACCATCAACAAACACATAACACGTTTAATCCTGACCGAGACACTCAGAAGAAAGACTTACTGGTGCAAGGTTTCGAGGCAGATAGTTCTGTCAGGAATCTGGACAGCGTGCAACCACATGTCGTACCTCTGACACGTGAGCAGACAGTCGGGCAGACTACGCAGCAGACTCTACATACAGACAGACAGCATCAAATAACAGCACTAAATAACACGAACGACAACATCTCACGTCAGTTCACTGTAACACAAACCATCCCGGTAGAACGGTTATGCACAGATATTTTAAATACAAAAATAACAATCATCATTCATCATCATTTTCTTTTTCGTTGCGACTGGAACTGTCCACAATTAGCACGAGGACAATTAAAGTGGACTGTATCATACCAAGATGTTTCCATTGCAACAAAGAGGAAATTATTGATAAGCATGCCCACGGTGAATAAATTTTGCTAAGCATATAGTGCCATATACATATGACATTTTGGATTTTTATTGAAGAAAACTTAGACAGCTAGATAGAATTCCTGACGCCAAAAGTCTCGCTGCTCACCCTGGCGAGCACATGGAGGAATATGATACGTTTATTGTAATGCCCGACACCATTATGCCCACCGAAACCTCTGGGCCAAGCCCGACGCGACTGGGCCAAGCCCGACGCGACTGGGTCTAAGTCAGACACGACTGGGCCAAGCCCGACGCGACTGGGCCAAGCCCGACGCGACTGGGCCAAGCCCGACGCGACTGGGCCAAGCCCGACGTCTAAGTCAGACACGACTGGTTCTAAGCCCGACAAGACTGGGCCAGAGACACCATTGAACTCAGTACTCAGTATATCTAATAATCATAATACTAATACTCATATTGGAATAATATTCACTTAAATCAAAACAAAGTTTCAAGGAATAATATTCAAACAATTCTTCCATCAGCAATAATAAAGAAGCAGTGACTATGAGGTAAATGAAGCAATAAACTGCATCAAGGTCATGCCTAGAGGCTTCCCATCTCTACACCTTATTCATGTTAACACAAACTAATATAAGTTGAAGTGCCATATTTCGTTCACACGCCATTCTATCATACCTTAAGTAACGACGCGGCTAGTAGAGTTGGAAGATCATCATAGTTCAATTCATCGCCAGCGTCCAGCTTCTCCTTCGCTAGCTGACAATGCTGGAAGTTTGCAGACTTACGGAACACACCAAACGTGTACGGACCATGTTGAAAGAGCTTGTATAGCAATTGCTAAGAAAATGAGACAAAAAAACTTTAAACTTTATTATAGTTTCAAAACGGAGACTATCAATTAACAATGACGTAGGGAAATTAATCACATGGGGTGAGTTTTAACAAACAATATATGTCATAAGTCTGTAATCGCGTGCAACCGGAACTGCACCACAGGCAGAATGGCAGAGTGACGCATTCCAGTAAATACAGTGAACAAATTCTTTAAAAAGTGATTAAATTTATATATTTTCATCCGTGCTCCCTGTCCAAGAGTTTATTGGTACAGCAGTGGGCACAACGAACAGATGGAAACAAATCAGACATGACGTTCCAACTAATCAGTGTATGATTGATCACCTACATTGCCTTAGATGCAAACAAATAAAACATCCCAACTAATAACTGATCAGTGCAAGAGTGATTACCTACCTTGACAGGAGAGATAAGACTGTTCTGCTCAACAAGATGGCCGACATCTCTTGCGAACAGTTTTCCTTCTCTCGCCTCGGCCGCCCCTGCGTCCAGCATCCTCTGCATAGACAAGGGTCTTGCAGCCGCCGCAGGACGTTTGAATATGTTCTTCAAAGGAAGTCTACGGATTTTCTTGTTCACTTTACTCGCATTGTCTAACAACACACAATTCATTTACTTCATACAGTGTCATTTATGCAGCAACTTTGGAAAGCAAACAATTACTCAATCACCAAGACACAATTAGCAGAATGGCGATGGAACAAATTCAACGTCTAATACATTTCTGATACGAACACCAACATCAGCTAAAGTGAACAATAAGCTGAAGAAGCACTGACAGAGTAATCAACAATTTCACTGACAATTAACATCGCTACTACACATGTCTAAACGACTATCTAACTATCCATCCAAAATAAAACAATAATAAAAACGATCAATCTATCTATCTGAAATAAAATAAATAACAATATAACTATCTATTTAAAATTTAAAAAATATCTATCTAATATAAGAGACCTAGTCTAGCAACAGATTCAACTAAATGAGAACCAGATGCTCCTAATCTTAATAGTTGACGTCAATATAACTCGACAAGGAATTCATTATACAAATGAAACCTTAAACAAATCACAACAAAAAAGATACACAAAATTATTACTTGTGCAAAAAATGGAAATAAAACTATGCCAATGTTGAAGAACTATACAATTCTGGACATGTGTGTACGGAGACTAAACTAAATACGTCTAGCTGATTACATATATGTATTAAAATTATACATACAGTGAAACTTCTTCTGCGGTGGTTTGTGGTTTTCTCTAAAGACAAAGAGAACATCTCGTGGGTCAATGTCAAGTGTGCCGGTCTGACGTGGATTGTCCCTTCGCTGACTCATGAATATGGAGTATGGGTGCTCGTGACCTTCAAATCACAAATAGTAATTGTAATAGAAATCGTAATTAAATAAAAAACTTAAATGCTGGCCATTTGTTCACAAGATTTAGCATCCAATTAAAAATTCTAACATACTATTACTACATTAAATGTCAATTCAGCACATGATAGTGCAGCGAATGTTCACAGTGACAACGTTCAAAGTGACACGTAGCAAGTACTAGAAGTTGGAAGTAATCAACTGCATATCAAAGAGACATGTAATACAATGGAGTTTCAATTTTTATACTGCTGCAAAAGCTAAATTCAACTAAATTAAAAAATAAAGCTATATTCAGCTACCGTACCAATAGACTTGCCACACGCTAGCTACCAATGCAAGTCTACAAGATGACAAACATGTGCATCATTTGACCTCAAAAAACTTTCAATAAATCCGACTTCAAATCAATGCACAACATGTGGTCATAACATCTGATTCACAGCAATGTTAATGTCACTGTGCATTCTTTGCAGATGATGAATGAATTACAATCATACGATCATTATTACCTGTGACCACACACAAATTAAACCATGCTGTATGATATCATTGCAGCACATGTAAATATAAAAAAACAGGAAAAGCACGCGCTATTAGGAATGTGTAAAATGCAGATACACAGACATTATGTGGGCTAAAAACTAGCAAATATGGGTTGGAATAAGTTCAACAACTCACCTATTAGTGGATACGGAGTGTCGTCGTGTGCCGCTGACAGAGCCCAGAGTTGACACTCAGCCGAGGCAACGTCCTGTCACAAACAACAAACCATAGAGTCCATCTCAGCCTAAATACAAAAAGTTGACGTCTTATCTGGCTATAAACAGACAGTTTACATCACCTGTGACTAAATCTGGACAGTTCACAACTTCACAGTGAGAAACTAATGAGAGATACATTATGATCATAAGAGTTACACCGGCTATGCCAAGATTATTGTTGAGATAATACAAACTAGTAGGCAGAGATGGAAGGAGCGAGTGGGCTGACTTTTAATTAATTGTAGACTAGAGACTGGTAAAAAAGCAAGAAAGCTGCTCGTTTACTGGCAGTGAATGTATGAATTGATTATGAGAAATCGCTCAGGAATACACGAGCAACATGCTTTGAATCCGACACCCGCACAACACTGCTAACAATCAAATCAATTGAATAAAGATTTGCTGTGTAGTTTAAATGAGACACAACAAGGCATGAATAAGACAAAGCAAGGCATGAACTAGACAAAACAAGGCATGAACTAGACATACCGAGACATGAAATTCCTCGATGCATCGCTGTAAAACATGGCTTGCTTCCTCCCGTGGTCCAACACTCAATCGCTTTGTCTGTAAAGTACAACAACAACAACAAAATTAATCAACAAATGGACTATAAACTTGTTAGACTTTTATCTGGCAACTCAAATTTGAAGGCCAACGTCAATCAGGGCACAGACATCAAACAGAAAGATGATTACAATGGATGTAGTTCGCCATCAACGCACCACATCTGTAGTTGATGTCCTCCTGCCACTGCACCATCTTCGAAAATGTACAGAATCTTCTGGTTTGGCTTTCCAACAAGCGACTTAACTCAAGTGAGAAAATGATTTTCACCTTTTTTGTATATAAACACAAAAAGTATCGCTTCTCCTGATGCGTAACATCACAAAACTTCTATCTACTGGTAACACCATAATAACAATCAATTCCCTCAACATCACGTAAAGTGCAAACAAACAAGAACATAGCATCAGCAGTTTGGCAACAAAGTGCAACTTAATAGTAAACACACTGTGTTAAACGGAAACACAGCAGCACCAGAACACAGCAGCACCAGAAAAGCTAGAATTATACATCTAAGTCAACGTGCATACGTACGACAGTGTAGCTCTGATCTCTGTTGACTATGCGAATAGGCACGGTCTTTGGAATCTCTTTGTCTTTCTCAGCCAACAGACGTCTGCAAGAAAACATTACACACTCAGCCATTTACTAAACAACTACAACTTAGAAAATCAATTCATGTACTGTTTCATAAACCGTTAAAAAGGCCAAATCTAGTAAATTTAGAACGAATTCTATCTGAATGAATTAAATATGTTTGTGAATGAACAGAAATAAGTTTAAATTACTCATAATAATCAGAAATAAATCAAAACAATCAGAAATAATGTTCAATTTTGTATATTATCAAACATTCTCCCATCACATGCATCATGAGCTTATACATAACTTTTTGGCAAATCCATTTAAAGCTACTTTAAATTATCAGTTGCATTATCAGCAGTATATACAACAGTTTTTTTATACATAATACATATATTAAGTATCAGTGCTATGAAGTCCACCAGAAACTAGCCGTGTAATGTTTCTAAAGCACTCACATTGAGGTATGACAGTCGATACGATACTTCTAATGAACACCTGCAAAAACACGTAGAAATAATTACGTGGTGAGATGATTCAGCCAAAAGTCTCTCAGCTCTGTTGTCTCGAACGTTGCGACCATGTTGACGGTTGGCCAGCCAATCACAAAAGAGCGTTCTGGATTTCTTGCGACCTCCGAGACGTCGTCGATACAGTTTGCAATCCACATGTCAGCGACTCGCACTCGGATCTTCAGACGGTAACTCGACGACGACCTATGCATAAACACAATTTATACATGTTTATGTAAAAGGTGGTGTTATTTCAAACAGCATACAAATCATCATCATTATCCTAATTTCCTAAAATCATCATAATTATCCTCTTCCTGATAATTCACAAGCACTACATCGCAGAAAGATGTTCTAATCAAAAATATTATCTGAGATGTAAATTCAAACATGGAAATGAAACCAGTAATAAAGCAGATTGCAAGCATCAATACGTAACTGTTCAATAAGTTTCATACAATAGGCTAAATCATTAAATATGTGATTTGACTCTGCACCTACTTTTCTTTTGCTACTATCAGAAGATCCGAGAAGAGAAACATGAAACGATCCTGCGACTGAAGACTCTGTAGTACAATAGACAACGTACATGCATTTAGAATAACATTTGAAGCAGGGTACAAACCATAACCTTAAGTATAACTAACATTGTACACAATTAGAAACAGTGGAGATACAGTTCGACAACAATATCCAACACATTTTAAATTTTCAATACATATAATTACTCCAAGTCAATACATACAATTCTCCTTATCCCACTTATTAGAATTTATAAGCCCCTGTCTGTATAAGTCCGTAAACCTCTCGTCTCTAAACCTAAGTGGCAGCTGAATTCATGTAACCACAACTACGTGCACAATGCACATAGATTCAGCAGTCGCTCGCTGTCTACTCCCACTGATGTGGTGACATGGAACTTCATCATTTCTACTGTTTTCCAGTAGCCTACGCGACTAAATGATAAGTACAAGATTAGTGTCCCTGCATCGAGATACTTTATCACATGAGAGATGATTTCAGAAATAAACTTCAAAAAGCAAAATTACGAGGGAAACATTTCTACAACGCCCCACCCAAAAACTTAATTCCTCAAGTTCCAATTGTCATCAGCCTTTTGTTCGTATTACAGCATAAAAAACTTCTGAAAGATATTTCATCATTGCACAGCAACTATTTTGCTTCATTCAATGAATCAACGCCACACCTGATGGACAACCTACCGTGGACAGTTTGACATGTCCGTCACAAATGTATATTCTCTCAATGGCTCCTCCAGCATGCGTCGTTCCAGCCAAGCTCACCGGCTTGCTCTCTTCCCCTCCTTCTCTTGTTATTGTCGTACCATTATACACAGTACTAGATACAGACACACAACATAGGATCAACATCATGCATCAAAACATAAACAGAAGTCGTCACAGAAATTACATTCAACGAAGTAGACAAGAGACGTGATAGTTATAACATAGGATCCAATCATGAGCAACGTGGTTTAAACAAAACCATTTGTAAACGCTTTTCAAAGTTTAATCATGGTGAAAGAGTTTGTTGCATCAATTCATTCCCTACTAAGTACAACGGAAAACCTTTTTACAGCATAAAACCCACATTACATAGCACAAGTGGACAACGCCAGACTAGACAATAAACGACAATCATTACGAAATATCCAAATCGTGTCCATTTATAGAACTCTAGGCTGTTACGGAAGGACCCTTGGCCGTCCACCCGTGCTCATCTGGCCTAGTGGATCGGTGGATAAGTTATGCGTAGTAATACGTAAGACATATAACCATCGCCAGGACCTGTCATCGGACAGAGCACTATCATCATCATCAGGCTCTTGATCAGATAATGGGATGATTTTAAAACCGACAATGAAAAATAGACACTAATTTCTTATTAGACTGCAAGCAGGTACCGGCTAAAAATCAACATTTGAAAACTTGGTAAGCTATGTCACATTAGAGATTAAGCTATATCACATTAAAGATTAAGCACTATTACATTTGTAACATCACAATCAATAGTGCGATATTATAATATAAATTTTCTTACTAAGCACAAAACCCACTTACACATGCTTTTTGCCGGTGTGGCCTCGTAACAACCCGGTACCAGAGATCAACTTTTTCCAGTTTGCCGTTACAGTTTTTGGTTGCTGAAAGATAAACCAAACAATAAAACAGCTGTAATCTCGGCACGAACAATACACAGCATACCGACTGCATAATATGTAGCCGACAGTACAACAAGCATAGGAATTTTGCTCCCTACTTCTTTACATTGTCTCCTACTTGTCTCCAAAACTGAAACTTTTCGAGCTAAATTATTTAGCTTTTTACATAAGAAAGAATTCAATCTGCATACAACTCGTATGAACATATCAGAATAACAATTACTCAGCCCAGTGGAGTCAAGCTTCGCAGCAGACCTACCATGTTCTTCCATGTGCTCATCTTGTGCTCATCTTGTCTAGCACAAGTGCTCGACAAAGCGAGCAGTGAAGGGCATCTGGCTGCAAAATGCTTCATCAGTGATAATATAAAATGTCACATGCATATGCTCTGCACAGTTCCGCGGGAATCCACAGATCACATCGTACTTTTTGAGGAAGCTTCTGCGATCAACTTTGATTCTTTCTTCGATCAACTTTGATTCTTTGATTCTTTCTTTAATTACATTCCAATTCATCGTCTTTGATATTTCCTCGTCGAGTTCCACATCTGCCCAAGGTTGCCCATGGACTCCTTTTGAGGTGTACTTAATTGGATCATATTCACGATAAGCTGCTTCCCATTGCGGCACTTGAAATGATGCATGCCCACAAAGAATCCCCTCATAGTTACAGGAGAAACTATACTGTCCATCACACTTCAATTAGCCAAAGTGACATTTGTCGACAACGGGATGCTGATTATGGTAATGTACACTGACGCAAAAGCTTACAACAAACACTTTACGACAGATCCTATTTAATTCAATAAATTCATCAAAGCACATCTACCTTGTCTTCAAGATGAAGATCATCGTAAGGAAACATTTCCTGAATTCTCTCCGTCTGCTGCTCGTTGTCCATGGCATCCGCATGCTCTTGTCTCTCACGGACCATCTATCAACCACACAAATACAATACAAACAATATAAATTGTTTTACTTTAAAAAGTATCCGATAACTATACTGCATACATTGTGGAGAGATGCAAAAGCTGACAGACTTGGTCACGTCATATATAAGTAGCCTATGTATAACACATCAAATAGCCTTAAACTAAAATAAGGTGCCACTGATAATTATAGGCCATAATTGATACTAATTCTGATATAATATATTAAACTTTCAAGACTAAATTCACAAATATAAAAAAAACAAAAAACAAAAATACAACTTGCAAAACATGTTTGCAGAAAATTATGTCATAAATCTAACCATTATTATTATGCCCATCTTTCTTTGACAATATTATAGTATGTCAGTAAAATTTCTCTTTACTATGATGATAAGAATCTATACATGCACAAAATATAACCGCATGTAAATAGATGTCGCCGCATACACTCAAAATGATCAACAAAACTATAATTCATATTTCAACTGAGCTATTTCAGATTTCATGACACAAAAACTTCCTATCTGAAATCAACTGAAAAACAATTTTCCCTTACAACCAATGGATTGAGAGTCATTAAACGATTTCTGTGCGCAAGTGCGAGCGAGCATGAATAAACGTTTTCCAGGTGGATGCCCTTCCTAGCGACAACCTCATCTTGTCGAGGGTATATCTGTGTAAATAGCGAAAGATAACAAACCTCAGTGACAGTCTGAGCAGCGCCATTGACCGCCTCGTAATCTGGATGAGTCTGGTCCAACATTGATCTCACTTCAGTCAGCCATTCACAATAGTAACCAACTCGGTGTATCTAAAACATACACCACACAAGTAAACCATTAACAAAAAACAGATCCCACCTTACTTCATATCAGAACAGCATTAAAACTATATGGTAGAGTAAAGAGTTTGTGAACAGCCAGTTGTAACTGGTGCAAGACAAGTAAAAGTCAAAGACAGTGTCCTCAATCTAGACCAAGACAAAGAGTGTTGTAGTCAGATATCTAGTCAGCTGATGTCATCAATTCAGATCACGCTTGCCCTCCTCAGTGGTACTGGTGGTCGCCATGTTCTAGTGGAGACACGTTGAGCTGGGTAAACATTCAAAGATTAACTCTATTTGTTATGATTAGTGCATCAGTAAAGCACTCTTAAACAACGCCTACAAAACCAACAAGCGTGTGGCCGTCGCCTGAATAAAAAAGCTGATGATAAAATACAAATTCTTGGCAAAATTCAAGTTATAGTTGAATTTTGACCAATAACTTGATTTCCATTGTAACGTCTCGAGTTTGTACAGCATGCATACGTGAATCTAGATAATTATGCAATAATGCATTTATGTGAAAAATAGCATTTTCCCCCATTTTTAGATTATTTTTATTTGATTAATCGTGTGCCCCTTTTGCCTGGGATAGCTTTTAATCTCCATTCAATCGGCAATCTGACTCTACACACCTCTGATGAACTCAGCAGCCACTGAACTGACTCTGATTAACTGCACTTCTAATTGAGACCTTTTGCCTGAGACCGGACTTGAACTGCTCACCTAGCGATTTGAATTGCACGCTAGTTGTTCCAGTGCTGCCAAGCGCTTGGTTACTGGATAATAATGCCCTGTCATGTTATAATGGAAATACAAGCAAGATATAAAATAGCTTCGATCGGTCTACAATTACATCTTGTGCAGTTAGCTGGGAGAAAAAAAAAATTACTATGTATGATCATTGTTTATTTACCAAAGCGTGCGAAACCTAAATATACTTCAGTGCACACACGTGTACAAGCTTTTCTAATGAAAATAGACCCTTGCAAAATTCAACACAGTTTCATCACATGGATAACAAAATTCATAAATATCAAAATTATAAAAATCTCAAAAAATTATCAATAGTTCAAGTATACAACGACAATAGATAAAGTCAATAGTCAAAACAATAATTATAAACTGAAGGAGGTAGATGAAATAAAGGTAGGTGAAAAAAAGGTAGGTGAAATAAAGGTAGGTGAAATAAAGGTAGGTGAAATAAAGGTAGGAGAAAAAAGGTAGGAGAAATAAAGGTAGGAAAAATAAAGGTAGGTGAAATAAAGGTAGGAGAAATAAAGGTAGGTGAAATACAGGTATATGAAATAAAGGTAGGTGAAATAAAGGTAGGTGAAATAAAGGTATACTTGAAATAAAGCTAGGTGAAACAGGATTCATGTTGTCCCTAACAGCACTCGGATCTCAGTTCAAGATTTGCTTTCTACTAATGTCATGCACTCCACACTTACTCAACTCCGTGCATGCACGTCATCATGTAATCATTGCATAATTGGCATTAGATCATTGGCATTACGCCAAATACCATAACCAGTCAAGTTACTCTACAAACCCGGAGTTCGCTATACCGCAGAAAGATTGAATCTCTCTATTTATACACTTATCGCGCACCTTCCAAGGGAACATTAGGTTTACAGCTGAACGATTAGCCATTTTACTACATGCATAACAATAATACCCAGGGATTATCGATTTTACGATGTATGCAATAATTTATGCAAATCAACCCAGTACTTTGTGCCACTGCAATATAGTATACAAAATTACAATCATGATTACCTGACACAAACATTACAACTTAGTAAAACAATAAACTAGAGAGTAAACAAGATAATAGAAAACTATGACATTTATAAGAAATTCTCTAGTAAACCAAACTATACAAACTAATCACAAACCAATGATTGTCGGTGTATAAATTTCTCCAAATGGTTTACAAAACAAGCTTAATAATTAGTTACTACTGCAGGAGAGATCAAAACATTGCATACTAATTCAGCTTAAAGGCTACTAAACAGTTGGATAGCATGTTTCTTCTAGCAAGAGAACGAGTAATATCAAGGTGCAAACAAAACTAAATAGTTTATCATGCCACCATGTAGTTAATATTCAGTATTAAGAATTAATTAGCAACAATGATGACTAATTTTTATGACTAATAATCATTATTACCAATTAATATCACTAATTAACATCGTTCTTAATACTTCACTGTAGCTAAATTACACGTTTGTACGTTAATTTTCTATTAATGGTCAAAGTTTGGAATAGCCTGTGCCTATCAATGTTATTTGAAAGCAGATTTATCTTGTGAAAGGAACTAGGCTTGCTATGTTACCAAGCAATGCAATGCCTCTACACAACATTGTTCTTAAATTATTTTTTAGAAATATCAAGTTATATTTATGCTTTTCAATATGATTACCTTATTACCTAGGTTTAATATTTCACAGTATCGTTTATAACATGCACAAATTTCAAAACATAGAATTTAATCAGAGGCGTGGGCTGTGCACTAGTTAGCGAGTGAAAGCTTGGTGGAAGTGAAATGTTTTGAGTCGTTCTTCAAAGGTAGAAAGAGATATATATGCATGTATACTAATTAAGGGTCGTTTTCATAATTATTATTAGTATAAATGATATGCCTAATTAAATAATTATGAAAACGACGCTTAATTAGCAATTATATCTATGGAGTGATCCTTCTCATGTTGAAAAGAACTCAAACATACAAGTCACTAGACCCAATTGACCTTTCAAAAATCATTGCATGTACAAAACAACAAGCAACAAAGTTAGCAGCATCACACAGTAGATACGACATGCCCTGCGATGCTGACGTTATAAGGCATAACATACGATGCAAATATCAGATACATCGGTGCATTAATCGCAAAGCATCCGTAGTGAATGCATACAAAATAATATATTCAGGTAATTTCACAAAGAAAATCACGAGGAACAAATTGAATTTAAAATATAATAGAAATTGTCAAGCACTCACAAGAAAATGGTCAAATCAACTTTTCGACACATTTGTCATGCCATCAGATGCAGTGTCACCGTGTGTCACCATGTGTCACCATGTGTCATGTCATCAGATGCAGTGTCACCATGTGTCACCATGTGTCATGTCATCAGAT
>JAQFYQ010000209.1:0-19725 GCA_034694885.1 Buchholzia appendiculata | reverse complement strand
AAAGATTTAAATCTTTTTAGGCAAAGATTTGAGATTTGATGGTTGGGATTCGATTTGAGATTTGCCCATGACTGCTTGGCACACATGAGTAAATATTTCATCATCTCAGATGATTAAATATTATCTGAATTCGTTGCATACAAGAGTTTGCTACTTACTCTTTGCTGGTCATGATGGACCTGTACAACTCTTGCTGTCTTGGACAGAGATCACAGTCAACAACCTTGTCCTCACAACTAGGCAACTCTTGCCTTACTTCTTCCCTCGTACGTCGCAGGCTCAACGCACTGATGACCTGACAGAAAGAAAATATACATTTAACTCTTGTGTCAAAAGACAAGAACATTCAGATTGTTTAGACACAAACATTAAACAAAGAAAATGTTTCATTAAGATCAATTTTCACGCCCGTTGTAGGTACTAGGAGGAAATAGAGAATACTTCTTCTTTGACTTCAGCGATCCATGACATCGAGGATCGCTCCCATTCACATTGTTCTAGTGGTTGCCAACCTTCTGATCCCACTCGGTCAGCAAGTCAGCCACTCAAGCTGAGTTGTTCCAAAGGTCAATTATGGTTAGGGAAGTAGGTAACATATTGCAGTTGAAAAGATGATGAACGTCATGAGAATACTAAATACAACTACATAGCCTGGTAAAGTGCATGTAATAAGAGGCAACTATAAGGACTAATAGTCTTAACAGAGCTGTAGCACGAGTTGAGACAATTATCATCTGCTCCTAGGTTCGTTCACAGTGGTGCGCTGAACCTATGTTTGCAACCATGATCGAATCAAGGAGCAGAATCAACCTTCTCTGATGCAAGAAATTACCACATTTCCGATATGGGTTGGCTTCAGCAAGGGCATGCGTTCGTAAGAACCCAGCCATAATGAACACACGGGACAAAAGTTAACGTCAATGCAAGTGTTCAACATAGACACCTTATGGAAGCAAGTAGTAGATACATTGGTGATAATGACAATGATGATAAGTTAACACTATACAATACATTGTCATGTTTTTGTGTTTGTTTAGATTATCAGACACATTATTAGAACTCGAGCTAAATTCTAATACGATATGCAACTTTATATTTAGTTGGAATTTCATCTATCAAGGAACAAATTTATCAGTCTTCAAAAAAGAGTCGATTCTTGAAAATTATGGAAGTTATGATGTAACACAACCCAGTAAATTTAAAGCTTAAAATTACTGAGTCAAATTAACCCAAATAGACCTTCATGAAGACTCTTCATGAACAGACATTCATCAACTCAACCAGACCTGCTATAACTCAACCAGACCTGCTATAACTCAACCAGACCTGTCTTAACTCATACAGACCTGTTTGTACTTACACACGGAATCAACACTGACCTGCTTCAAGTGTCTGCTCAGCTTATCCTCTTCCCTACTCCCAGCTGCTATCTCGTGTGCAGCTGCTGGCAGCAGCTGCTGGTGCATCGCGTCACGCCAAGCCTTGGGCCACAGCAGAGTAACGAGCTTCACCTGCTGAGTGATTGAGAGGCCCTCAGTGAGAGGACGGTCAGACAGCAAGACACAACGTTCACAGTTCTGAGCCAGCAGACAGTCGACCAGCTTTGAGGACTTCAGTCTCGAAGCCTACAATACAAAGAACAGGTTTAGTGACAAGTTGTGCATTTACGTGTTGTGATTCCTCGTCACTAACCATCCACACCAGCACAATTAGCATCACTGCCAACTAAAGTGGGTTTGACATTAACAAAGTGAATCGTTCTGTAATAAAGATGGAATTATTATCGACAAGTACGCTCACAGAGATAAAACTCTGCACAGCAAAATGCTTAGGAACGAAATACTTAGGAATTTGAACTCCTTACTGAAGCAAAATTTGAATGAAGCAGCGATTTGTACTCATGAAAGTAAAGTTGGAACCTCAAATCCTTCAATGCTCTGGATCCTAGTAGACGGGAAAGAAAAATCTATATAATACAGTCGACCACGGGTAAACACGACTAGTGGCTGCTAAGTATTTTGTGTCATTACCTTCATCAGCTTCATTTAACATCAGTTTTTTTCTTGCAAGGTGGCAAGATTTAATTTAAAATGGGGTAAAGAGAAATAGGTGAATTTATCAATTCTCAAATAAAACAATCACTTACTCTCAATGCTTTCTTTATCTTTATTCTTGGGAACGATAAAACAAAATAGAACAGAATAGATGTAATTCAGTATTTATACTATTTCATCTTATCATTATGGTTATAATTATTATTAGCTTGAAAAGAATTATCTCATTACTCATTGCAAGAACTCATTAGATGCCTATAGATGTGTACCTGTGAGAAGATGGCCATGCTCCACTGAACCGTCTGCAAGTGTTCCACATCACGACACACGGACGCGTACGTTGTCAGAAAGACATTGTACACGTTCCTTTTCACAGACACATGCCAGGCCTAAAGACAAAGCAGAACGGAACAAAACAGTATTACAACTAAAACTAAAGACAAATCAGAATGGAACAAAACAGTAATACAAAGTTCTCTCTTTAGTCATTACTTCTAAAGTCCAAAGATATTATCAGCATCTTCAAATATCCAGTTAGAAAATAACAAGAGACATTTATTAATACAAGCAGCATAATGGTAAGATTTCATTAAAAGATGAAAGATTAATAAATAGCATAGAGTTAGAGGACCAGTATCTAAATACGTACATGCATACAGGTGAATAAAAAATCATTCAATACATTTATAGTCATTACAGATTTCACGTAAATATTAGAGTAAATTTTCCTCTGCTTTCCTTCTTTCCAATACACTGCTTGAAACAGTCGGAAGTCAAACCTGGTTTAGAACAAATTAACTAAGGTCTCACCCATTCTAGGACATCACATGTAGTACAAACTTCAACAAACCTTTCGTTTCTCTTCTCGTTCCCGACGGTTGCCAAAATAGAGGAAGACTTTGAGGGCGGGACAGCAGAGCGACAGTTCCCTCATCCACGAGAAGATCTTTGCCGTCGAAGTAACGATGAGGTGAGGACCCCAGACACCCAGGTCTGCCGACAGATGGGCAAGGAAGCCGATCATCTCAAGTTTCTTACCCAGCCCAGACTCGTCGGCCAGAATCCAGCCCAGCTTGCCGGTGTACAACGACGTCATCCAGGTAAGGCCGGTTAGCTGGTAGTTCCTCATCATCATCTTCATCAGTTCATTCTTTCTCTACAGAGACACACATCAGCCAGGATGGTTGGATAAATAACTCATAAACCAGGATAAATAAACAGTATCCTATAAATCAACATCTTCACCACTTAAAAAATGCAGTACTGACATGAAAAAATAGTGACATATTTACATGAAAAGCAAAAAGACCTCTACATGTACATATATGACGAAAATAACGGAAGTCATCCATTGATTAAATTAAACCAAATTGATGAAAATTACTTATAAACTTGAACAGTGTAATTGATGAAAGCAAATATAAACAAGCAGCTACATAAATCAATAATAAATAACATAAAACTTGGCTACTTGTTGAACTCTTTTCACGTAAACTGTTAAAAGCAATGAAATATTCATCCTGACCTTATGACGTGGCTGTACTGAGGGTGCGGAGGGTAGGAAGCTGCTAGCTAAACGGACATTATCCCACAAATCAACATAATCACCAGCGTCAATGTTCTTGAACACTATCGGAACAAATTCCTTGTCCATGCTTGAACCTAAACAAAGCAATACATGTAAACAAGTAATGATTAAATTCAATATATCAAAAACAACAAAAATTAAATGCAAAAGAATCATGTGGATATGAAATTACAAACATTATAGGTATACAAATCACCGAGAATATAAAACCCCAAAATGAATTGAATTGATGCTCACCTCAACTTGATCTCACTTGTCCCAGACATGAAGAAAATCAATAACACTAAACTCGACCTCAACTTGGCCTCAACTTGACCTAAACATGAATAATATTAATAACATTCCACTCGACCTCTACTTGATGCAAACCTGAATCAGATCAATTTCTAACCTGACATCACTGGACAAAAGTGTACTCAAACCAATAATGCTTAACTTTTGGGGGGCGGACAAGACTTCCTGCGTATGCACTGCAGTCAGCTGGTAAGGCCTGTGCTTTGGTGGTCTGTGCTATGAGGGGGTGCAAGATGTTAATAGTGAGGGTAGTCTCAGTCCTGGCCACTACCCACAATGAAAGATAATTTATAATATACAAAATAAACTCAAATCTGTCACCTGAAGAAAAGTTTCTATAAAAAGTGACCTGCTAGTTTAGCAAACACTTGTTCTTGAAGCAATCAGAAAGTGATACCCTGTCTCTCTTTTATCAGGAACCCTTCGTCAGATTCCTTCGCGTAAGCTACTGCATATCTATTCACGAGATCCTCGACAGGTAATTCTCCTACAGCATCCACCAATCAGAAACAGATAAATAGCCTGATGCATGCATGGTTACATTTAGAATTAAACTATGTAGATTAATATAATTAATATTGATTCTGATTGGAAAGATTTCAAACATATCTAAAATAGATTAATGGTCAAAACTAGCAGTAGCATCAACAAGTAATCACAAAGTCCTCCACACATTTGTTTTGTTACAAACATTTTTCATGAATGTCAACTAAAGTGATTAAAGTAATCTGCATCTAAATGTACATTTACTCCACAAGTCTGCAACAACACACACCTGTTGACAAATACTTCTATTTACATCTATCTCACTGCAAGTCAGCTTGCATAAAACTGGCATGTCACACATACTGTTTCCAAAGAAGTGATTTCGCTAAGAAACTACAAAGTCTCTCATAATACATCCAGATACATGCTTGGCACACTGGAATTCAGACTTGTTATCAATATTAGCAAATGAGAACAATGTAAGGCATCCAACTGTAATAAGTTCAACCATGATTCAACCAATAGGAGACTGAATATATTTAATGCAGCGATCGACTTCAGTGATACATTGTTGAAAATTCGCCGATCAACCTCATCAGCACAATCAATGCTTTACTACGTCTACTTGCAGAGTAAAAGTCGACCTCTGGATGTTCAACAAATAATATAATCAGCTGCAATATAATTCCTACCAACCCCCACAACAATGAACCCATGGACAAATCCGGCAAGTAGTGCAGACTTGCTAGCTTAGTGAGAGCTTGCGGCCGGTAACCACTGAAGGCTTAGGAACTTGGGAGTACCAGTGTGCTGTCACCGGGTCAACAACATCAACTAAGATCTCTCAATTACAAATTATGGGGGTCATGATGCTACGGTTCTATGCAAGTCGTCCAGACTACATTTATTTATTTGCTTGTTTACATTTTCTTATGTAACTTGTATCTCTGGTTATTGCAAATAAAAGATCATACATTAATCCACAACACATTTAAGCAGAACATATAGATAAGTACTTGCCTTCAGCGATTAGATCAGCAATCAGTCTCTCTGAGTCTTCCTCACTTGATACTAAAACACACAGATTTTCATTACAGAAACAACTCATTGAATCAACACAGTACAGGTACAAAACTACATTAGTAATCAGTGATGCGACTGAGGCAGAAGCCCCTGAGGCTGACACAGTAACCCGTGAGGTCGAGCCCACAGAGGCCGAGGCCTTGACCCTATAGGTCGAAATTAAGGCTGAGGTAGTGACCTTCAAAACTGAGTGCAGGCAGTAAAATGTGCCTCAAGGAAAAGCCATGAGCTATAACTGCTGCAGGCACAACAAATATTTCTATTCAGAATGAAACATTCTGCATTCAATCCTGCATTCTTCGATTGGTAAAAATCGAAATTTAGAAAGGTATTCCAAGATTTGCAATTAATTTGTTTTCGGTTTATCATTTAAGAATCTTAATATTGCAATGTAAGATAGTTTCAAACTGTCTTGACCTTGTGAGATTTGATTACAAGAAATCAGATTGGGATTTGAAGAACTTAGATAAGAAATCATGAGATTAGATTACAAGAAATTAGATAGGGATTCGAAGAACTTAGATAAGAAATCATGATAAGAAAATAAATAAGAAATTAGATAAGGGATTTGAAGAGCTTTGATAATAAATCATGAGATTAGCTAAAAAACTAGATAAGAAATTAGATAAGGGATTTGGAGAGCTTGAATAAGAGACAATGAGATTAGATAAGAGATGAGATTAAGAGATGTCGTACAGTCTGAGCTGCTCGATGACACCGAGTCGATACACTCCATCACCTCACTGTCCACGAACTCAACAAGCTTTTCACGTCTCCTTTCCAATTCCCTGTGCTGGTGATGAAGTGCCATCTAAAACGAACACAATCAAACATAAATATATATATAGAAATTATCTTTAATCAATACTTCTACCGTTTCTTTGTTATCTAAAACTTGAGCATACATTTAGTAACTATGACAGACTCATTACGGGCTCATTCGATAATAAAATTATTTCTAAAAACATCCCGTCTATGTGCATTTTTGGAAATCATACATTTCACGCTCGTTTGTACAAAAACAGAGCCTATCATAACACAGCGTTTATACAGAGATTCACTCGTTCACTGATTGGAACAAAAAATTTGGAATAGACTAATGATATTTGATAACTATAATCGATCAGCCTCAATTCCGACCAGAAGTTGTCTAAAATTGTAATTTCTAAATAATAGACATACAAAAAGAAGATGAAACAGTAATAACATAGTCTAAAACAAGCCACAAATCAAACTAATTAAAATAATCTACAATTCAATCAAACAACGACCTTAAATCCATATAATGAGACTGGACTGAAATGAGTAGAATGAACTTACATCGGTCATGTTGATCCAGAATTCATCTACCATGCTCGCGACAGCTGCAGCAGTTCTCTTCATCTCCTTCACTTCGATGTCTTGCTTGGCTTGCTTCAGCGTGCCTTGCACAGAGTGGTATCGAACCACAGTCTCAGCCATCTGCAGCAAACAGCACAAGTTCTTACAAACTCTCAACTCATCACAGCGCCAGATTGAAGACATATGTACGAGCAGGGGATCTGAGTGACAATAATTAATCAACTTCAATATCCTACTTAATAAATACATTAATTTAATCAACTATGAACTACTAGGAATAATATCAAAATCATACAATAAATAAAAACATCATATTAACGAAGCATAAAATTTCACAACATACGTAAGCATGATGTGACCAGAAATTAATTGCTAATCAATTAAATACCTAAACGATTAACAATAGTCGTTAACAAGAGTTGAAAGTAAAATCGATCAAGAATCATGGAATAAATGCAAGCATGGTGAGTTTCCTCACCTTCTTAGCCGCTGACATCTTCCATCTTCTCTCCTGAGCGAAGTCGACGGCCATCCACTGCATCTCCTCCAGCAGGTAATCCCAGTTGGACTTGAGACGAGACGGTTCTTCCACTCTCGGCAGTCTGCGCTGTGACCACATACCGTTCTTGCGCAACTCAGCGACACTTTGCAGCACCTGCGCTTCCTGTAGACGCACGACAATGCACAGCATAATCATCTTCATCATCAGTACAACTAATCTACATCATCGTCTTCATCATCAGTACAACCAGTCTACATCATCACCTTCATCATCAGTACAACTAATCTACATCATCATCTTCGTCATCAGTACAACTAATCTACATCATCACCTTCATCATCAGTACAACTAGTCTACATCATCATCTTCATCATCAGTACAACTAATCTACATCATCATCTTCATCATCAGTACAACTAATCTACATCATCATCTTCATCATCAATACAACTAATCTACATCATCATCTTCATCATCAGAACAACTAGTCCACATCATCGTCTTCATCATCAGTACAACTAGTCTACATCATCATCTTCATCATCAGTACAACTAGTCTACATCATCACCTTCATCATCAGTACTACTAGTCTACATCATCACCTTCATCATCAGTACTACTAGTCTACATCATCACCTTCATCATCGGTACTACTAGTCTACATCATCGTCTTCATCATCAGTACTACTAATCTACCATCAACATTATCACTTACATCGATCTCATCCTTATCCCCTTCATCATAATCATTAGACTTTAATATCTGTGTCTGAACAATTTAAAAATACTGTAGGTACAGAATTGGTGTTTTGTAATGCGAATCATGTATTATTTTTAACAGGAGTTTTTTTCATACAAAAGTTGTGTCACAATTCGCATCACCAGCTGGGGCATAAACTGATGTTAATGATGACAATCATTTTGCTCGACTCCGTCGATCAATAAACACTGCACACTATTTTGCGTTTATTTCAAAGCCTGACATCTTAACATTCTCAAATAATCCAACATGTTGACCACACTCAAGCTTTATCAATCAGATTATTATAGATACAATGACTCCAGTACTCTTGCCGAAAAGTCCAGTTCACATCAAACCTGTTTTGCCATCTCGACGATCGCTTCCTGTGACGTCACTCCAGCGCCGGCAGCATCTGCCTGTATGATGTCATCTGTCAGCTCCACCATCACGTGATCCACACTGTTGTAGACGTCATCGCGCGCAGACTGACTCGTGAAACCGTCGTCACACGACGTCTGCACCGCGTCTGTACTAATACCCGACACGACACTCATGCATGACGCCGCCGTGGTGCACGCGACGTTGTACGGTGGTGGTGCACCGATCGTAGTCGTAGCAGCTGTCGTGCTCAGAGGAGTGCCACCTGGTGGACACAAATCTCACATAGTTAAAACAGGATAAAGTACGAGAACGTTCTGCAAAGAGAAGTAATTCTCACATAGATGCAACTACCAGTCCACTCTTGGGTCAACCACTGTGACAACAATAACTTTTTGTTAGAAAACATTTTAGATGTATTACAATCTGACATGAACGACCTACAGTTAACACTCATTGCCTTTGCCCTTCAAAATGCACAAATCATTGCAAATATATCAACAAATAATTGTATACTAATCTTCAATTATGGTACAGCACTACACAATTTCATTTTGCATGACATTGCCAAAATGTATGTAGCATTTGCTTCCACATGCGCCATGCGTAACATGACTTCCATCAATGACATTCCGAGGCGCAAATCATTTCCCACTGTAAATGGACAATATTATTCAAAGAAAGTCGATCCCCTGTGCAGGAAGGAGGAATAGAGAATATTGTCACTGCACAGCCAGGCAAAGTGCATGTCATAAGAAGTGCCTATGGCAGTGATGTAGTCCTTGGCCTTGATGCCTTGCCTCAAGGCTGCCTTGAGGCACTTACTGCTTTGCCTTGGCCAATTTTCCAATTGCCTTGCCTTGGAAAAAATGCCTTGGAAAAAATGCCTCGACCGAGAAAAAAATGCCTCGACTGTATAATTTCATGCCTCAAAGCTGCCTTGCGGCACAGTACTGCCCTGCCTTGTCCAATTCTCCAAATGCCTTGCCTTACCTTGACCTTGAAAAAGAATGCCTTTGCCTTGCCTTGGCCTTGAGAAAAATGCCTTGACTACATTACTGGCCTATGGACTAGTAGTTCCATCAGAGCTGTATCACGAGTGTAGACTACAGTAACTGCTATATAGTAACTATTACCTACTCCTTGTTTCTTTCATCGTGGTGGTGTTAGCTTACGTTTGCAACAGTACCAAATCATAGATCACCTTAACTGTTTACTAATCACCAAATTATAAGCACGGGCTGGCGTCAGCACAGATCGTCAGCACAGATATGCGGTTGTACAAATTCAGCTACAATGAGCCCTCCGTGATAATAAGTCCATACCATCTAGAGACCTTTTGCGAAAGTGAAAAGTACACTATAAATGGGTGATGGGAAAGATTCAAGTAGTTACCATATATATTGCATAAATATAACTACGATACATATCTGCTAACACCCATAATTAGCAATATGAATCAGAGTTTGAATATTCTCAGTTTTACTTGGCAACCTAAAGATGAAGAGATGGATGAGTAAATAAACAGGATGGTTGGACTTATTAATTTAAAACAGCTAATTTATATTTATACTGCAAGTCTGCAACTCAAATGTTCACCGACTCCACAGGTTAGACTAGCGTTAAACTAGTCATCAACAAGGCGTGTCACAGTTCATAGAAAATCAAACAGAAAATAAACTTTACAGAATCTGTGAACACAATAACAATTAACACAGGGCTAATTAATAGATATCAACCCGCTTCCTGTCAATACCATGCAAGAAACATGTAAAATAACACGACAACCAATCACATGCACTGAGAACAACAGGCACAATCCATTCATAGCCACACCTGCATCCTTCAAAGAACAAACCACTTCTGGGAAATTCAGAGGTAGCCTAAGAGAAAAAACTATTCATAACCAGAAATTTTCTGCAAACAGTAGTTGATCAGTTTCTAGTTTACAGTAGTTTATCGATTCGAATTTCAGTTCAAAGATTTGGAGATATTTCCTTCAAAGATTCTATCTCATAACTTTGTAACATCGAGATGCATTAAATTATAAACCTCGGAATTAGTGCCATACAAAAAAACATGCAATGCACACGGATTGATGTGACGTTATTAATAAGAATAGAATATTGATAATGTTGATGTTCACAGAAACCATTAAGTCTCTAGATCACGTCTTTAATACAGTGTATTAGGGATGCAACAGAGTGAACACAATGCCAGAACTTCATAATGATGAGACTATTTTAATAATTTCAAAAGGAAAAGAAATTAAGACACTTGGCTGCAATATCTGTAAAAAAAACTACTAAAACGCCAACGCAGTAAAAAGTAAACACAGTAAAAATTAGTACAGTATCATTAGCAAAAACAGGTTAATATGTCAGAGCTCGCTGCAAAATGACCTGGCTCAAACATTAAACAATACAATAATTACATTATGTAATAATTACATTAATTTATCTATGTGCCCACCTATAATTTATTCAATTTACATTGATTTAATGAACATGTTATACCAGATTTTGAAGACTAAACTACACAAGAAATCGCTAACAATTAATACTGTAAAAACTCTTTTTATTTACACTTATTTTTATATAAATAGTTGTCAATTGCAAATTAAAATAAGACTACAATACAATACAGTTTGAGAATTAAGATCAACCCAATGAGAACACTGCTGCACATCAATAGGCTAATACATAATACCTCATGCCATAACATCAAAACCCAGCCAAGACACCACACTGAAAACTAATACCTACACACACAAGAACATGACCACTAAACTACAAACGTACCAAAAGAAAATAAAAGTAATAATAATTAACATAAAGATATCTTTTCCGTCATCATCGACTTCCATCTATTTTCTGTTTGAGGTTTGCTAGCATTTATAACGTTCACTATTTCCCATAACCACATTACATGATCTCAAGCATCCGTGACTCAGAGTCCTTAATTTTTTCACACATCAGGCACAGTCCATTGGGCACTCTATATTTGCCTCTAGGTTCATTATTAGGTTTAGGCTCTAGGTTTATTACACAAACCTTTAGAACTGATGTCAAGCGTCAATTCAGTCATTATCATTCTACATGAAATTTGTAATTCTGTCATATAAAACAATACCATGAATAATATTTCAAAATTGATACATTTCATAAACTAGGCCTACATAAAGATAATAATAAATCATGCAATGTCGTTCAAATAAAAATCAAACATCAATATGCCTTTCAGCTATACTATCTCTACTAATTCTACTACAACACCAACAAATGCACGCGCACAGACACCTACAAACAATCGCACGACATGCTAGATAAGACGACACACACTTGTCCAATCACCTGCTAGGCAGCATACCTGGCAACAGCACTGGGTGACGGGACGCCATTGACTTGGGCGACACACAACCATACACCATGCCATGACGCCCTCCCATCTTTCTCTGGGTAGAATTCTCTATCATTTGTGATACGTAGAAATAGATAGAACTTGTAGACAAGGAGAAATTCTTAGGAACTAATTACAAAGAGTAAGATGGACTAAAACCTGATAGTTGGTTTATCCAAATATTCTGCTTTCCCAGGATCCACAATTAGTCCAAATCTAATTAGTTAATCTATTGAGCTATTTGCTTTCTTACATTAACCACAAACTAAATCTAAGTTGCGAGTGCTTGGGTTACACAATTCAACCGTGAAAGACCGTACCATTTATGCCATCAACTAAAAAATTTCATCTTCAGTTTCATGAAAAAAAAACATGAGCATGCATGATCAAACAGGATAAATGACCTATTAGGCTGATCACAAACATAAAATGTTTGAAGCTGCAGCAGTAGTATTGAGAACAACGTTTGGAGCAGCAGGATCGAGATATCTCTCTGTGCATTATATCACGTTGAAAAATTACAAAGGGTGATGGACGACCTTATGGCCATCAAAACTGGTGAAAAATACAATCATCTAAAATCTCACACTCTTAGGTATTTCACCTGTCACTTCACCAAGTCACATCTCTGGCAATGCTTACTGTCATCCTCACAGGAATGCAAATATTTCCCCTTATATGATTGCCCAGATGACAGAACAGGCAATCATTCTAAAAATCATGAAAAGATAAAATATTTCTTAATTTTAATGTTATTGGTATTCTTTATAAAGTCTACCGTTTAAATAAAGCATATCAATACAGTCAATCTGAGACAATGGATACCTTGCTGGAGCTGTTGTTGTTGCATGGCAGCAACAGCCGGAGGAAGCGTTGTCGAGATGGCTATCGGAGTTGCTATGGGTAGAGTGCCGCCATTCGTTGTCATCACTCTCACCTGATCAACAATCACCACATTCTCTCGTAGGACACAACATCAAGTCAATCACGTGGATTTGTAAATAAACCCATCTTACCATAAGACTCATAAATATTATATAAGAAAATAATCAAATTTATTTTCTCCAACCCAATATTTCTCACCGTAACAACATTCCCAATAAATTATTATTTTTTAATTCTTTAACTTCACTAGCATGTTGAACCCAGTTAAGTATGGTGCTACAACTGACAAACTGCACCCCTCCCTCCGACAATTTGATCATTAAGATGAGCAGCGAGATTTTTAATGTCAGAAAGGTAGCCTGACCACACATTTTTTTATTCATTATACATGTGTTAAAAACTAACCGTAGTGAAAACACACTCACAGATGTTGATATCTCTCTCTCTTTCAATCGATATGAATTTTTTTTGGAACATCTAATAGGCCTAGTGTCTTTAAATATGTCGGAGATACAAACTCGCCAAACATGAAGATCAGCAGAAATTTAAACCTAGACATAAAAATGATGATAATAATGATGACGATGATAATGATGAGTCATGGGGTTACGCCACCAGTGCCGGACCTACTACAGCCATGGGAGGATGCCTTGGCGGCAGCTGGAGGCGGAACGGGGCCCAAGCTGACGGAGGCTAGGGCGGAACAAAAACAACAACATGCTAATGATGATGGTTATCAGACTCAAAACATACAACTGCACAACAGAAATAAGAAAACCCTGGAAACCACACTCACTTTAAACCTATTCGTCAGCAAGGATTAGCGATTCAAAACTTTCCATCAATATATCGAGTAATCATCATCACCAACACTTAACGTCAGTTTTTCCTTGTAAGCAAGCTCTAGTTAGAACAAACATTTGAAAGTATTGATAACAATAGCCACAAATCTTGCAGCAAATGTCAACCTCACCGATTGCTCACTTGTGATGAGCATCATCACCGAGTACATATCAGACTTATTTCATCAACATCATCATTTCGGTGATGATGATGATGATGATGACGATGATTCAGTCCTTTCTGTTCATTCAGTTAACCACGACTCTACATTACTAAAGAAGACAACTTGCACAAGTCCTTTTGAGACACAAAGCGACATTCCCTACCTCATTGTTGATACTCTTAACTTCCCCTCCGGTAGCAACTTTATCGTCCGACAACCTCCTCGAGCGCATGTAGTTCGAGAGCACGGCGTTCGGACGCTTACGCCACGCAAAGTAATCCATAAAATTTCCATTGTTTTCCAGGAAGAACAACTCTGCATTGTGTTCCTCATAGTCGGAGCGCGTCACCTCTATCTCCTGTTCACGATCGGCTACGTACACGGCACGGTACACGCTGGCGTCAGACAACTCGTTCGGAACCTCAAGCTTGATACGCTTCAACGCAGGAGGTCTATCGCTGTTCGCTCGCTCAGTCGTGACAGTTCGCTCGAGAGGGCCGGACTCTGAAGATGATCGACTGATTTGCTGTGACTGGTTCTTGATGGTCGAGAAAGTGAGTTCTCTCGATGCTGTACCGACTGAACCCAGGTGATGAACGGTACTGCCCGGCGAGGGACTCGGCAAGGCAGGACGGCTCGGAGCGGTAGTAACACCACCGGAAGGATTCATCTGCGCCCGAGCGAGTGGAAACCCGGTGGTGGTCAAGGGCTGTGAGAGGGAAGGATTGACTCCGAGCTGTGACGGGAAAACAGTCTGAGTCGGAGACCTCGCGGAAAATCCCGACAGTATCACCGTGTCCCCTACACAAACACGCAATGAATTACATCACATGTAACTAATCAATGATATCATACCGCTACTCGTTTCAAGTATATTAATAAGCAAGAACACAAATTTACTTGTCAGACAAAAAGACCACATCTTTTCATACACACAGAGAGCATAAGAAATTCCACCAGGACACTGTTATGTCTCATAATTGAAAATACAACGCACACAACATAGGAAGATATTTATCAAAATCACTGGGTAATCGCTTTGTGACTCAGACGTCTCCCTTCAAGGTCTGCTCTAAAAGTAGTGCCACAACATAAGCTTAGAAACTAGAACCATTCTGCACCAAAAATTGACAATTTCAAATTTAATTACATATTTTGTCACATATTAACATAAACGCTGTAAATTATACCGTACATGAGAACCTTGTACAATAGAGCAAAGACACAACATTTAAGCATTCTTGTTACACAAAATGGCCAATTGAAGTCAAAATTTTCTGATACAATAGCATTACCATGTGGTAGTTCGTAAATACATTAATTACTTAGTAGGCTATGCGAAAGATTGAGTGCACACGGTTTATATTTATCTTATTTTGATCAACATCAGTAAAAATCATGCAAGCCTATTACATTTTGTAGCAATAACAAATTGGAAAACACAAATCGAGTATGTTCTTAATAAACCCCAAGAGGAAGGGAAATCACCCATTCCTAGTAAGGGATGGTGTCAGAAAAGACATGCGGTCATAAAGTCCAGTCACAATGAGTTCTCAGTCACAATAGTGAAGGTGCTTTCCTCAGCACAGACATCTTACAAAATCGAATAGTAAACTATAAATGGATGATGATGATGATGATGATGATAATGCTGATGATAACGATGATGATGAAATAAATCATATTAGCTGTGTAGGCCTAGTCTGAAGCAAATAAACAAACAAACATGCAATCATGCAACATTGTCTAGAACCCTGATGCTTAAACAGTTTTAGGTTTTATGTAACAAGTACACAACAGCAACAACGGTCGAACATCTTACACCACTTAACCCAAATAATGTATAACGGTAGCCACATAATGGTAGCCACATAATGGTAGCCACTAGACACATAATGGTAGCCACATAATGGTAGCCACATAATGGTAGCCACATAATGGTAGCCACTAGACACATGATGGTAGCCACACAATGGTAGCCAAATAATGGTAGCCACATAATGGTAGCCACATAATAGCACCCACATGCACACCAACTACACACACATGCAGTGATTATACTCCAGCCAGACACGTTGACAAATGGTACCCACATAATGGTACCCACATAATGGTAGCCACATAATGGTACCCACATGCACACCAACCACACACACATGCAGTGATCAGACCCTAGCCAGACACGCTGGCAAACGGAATACCCATTTAGCGTGGAGCTGCCAACTACAAATTGACTAACATCAAGAGAGAAACACAACAAATGACAGATTACAGCAATGCATGCACTAAATAACTGCATCACTTGGCAAGTCCATCCTTCTCTATCGCATGCATAGCTTGATCAACTAAGATGCAGCTCCATCCGACGCAGGGGACACAGCGCTAATTAATACCTCCATCAAACACCGTAAAGGGTCGACCGTCAACGACGCGGCGCATAAATTGGACTGGCCCCACGAGCACAGTGAGTTTGGGTGCAAGTCCCCATTATTTCTCTCCACACACACACACACACAGTAAGACAGTACATGCAGCAAACTGAATTTATTACAACTTACTTCGCACAACTTCAAATATTTAAAGCAATTCAGAACACAGGTTGCATTAAGTAAGTATTACTATCATTCGTTTGGATCTAAATAGGTTTCATGTCGGACTCCCTGACCTCTATGAATTGAACATTCAAAAAGTGCATCAATGACATAAATTGATCAAGGCATTTCAGTTTCTGGTTATAGAAGGAAAAATGCACAGGCATGAATAGAAAGACTTGGATGGCGCCCGTGAGTTCAGATAGGACAAAACTGGGACCAAATGCTGAGGATGCACAAGATAATGATTTACAGAGAAAGAATTTCTAATGCTTGAAATGATTAACCCTATCTGGTAACGAAAAACTGATGCTGATAACGATAGCCTAATGTCTAATCACTCATTGCTGCTACTCTAAATATATACTGCATTGATTAATAATACAGACTAAAGGGAGCCATTGAAAGAACCATTTCAATATGAAGAGCAGGTCCACACACAACTGCCACACTGTAAACATTGAACGCATGCAAACACACACACACACACTCAACAACCAATCCTTCGATCATGCCAAATACAGTGCACTGTCAAACCTGCGCCCGGCTGCACATGCGCGCCATGTACAGCAGCACTACCGCGCAATGCACCGCCATCACTGCCAAGAACTTGCAACGTTGGCAAGCTACTTGACGACGGAGAAACGACCGCAAAATTAGTGACACCTCCGGCGCTAAAGGAAACCGGCTGCATGTAAACGAGACGAGTAAACTCTCCGGGCGAAGGACTGGTTACAACGCCCGTCGTGTACGGGAACTGCACGACTGGTGCACTTGTGCATGACGGGCCTCGCAGGTTCTGGCGCGCTGTTAACTGAGCTGTAAACCATCCAAGTAACACTTCTCACAACTAAAAACTACCTCCATGCTTCCGTATTCATTACATATTACCAATGATGAAAGTATGACACCTGTAGTATATTGGTTGTCAAACAACTATCAGCCTTACGCTGTCAGGTAGCCATCAGAAAAACTACTGAAAATGGAATACATGAATTATATTCATCGTATTATATTGGGAATAGATTGTATACTGGTAATATATTGTGTCTTAAGAATATATTTTCCATATACAACAGTTATGTATCAGGTGACAATGTGGCATTAACAGCAGCTGAGGCAATACATGAATTCAGAAAATTCAAAGAATCAAGCAAACATTTTATGCAAGCATAGAAACAACTAGGAAAAATAAAATAAGTAAAGCGAGCAAGAAATAATAGAGAAAAGGTCACACATTATAACAGTGATGATGATATGATAATCATTAGAAATAATCAAACTCAACATGTCTTATCATCGTACTCATCGACATAGTTCAGAATTTTGTTTAAAGAAGAAATAAACACAATCAAATTGCAGAACACATCCGTATATATCTATTATACATTAAAGATGAAGATGACAGTGCTCTGTCCGAAAACAGGTCCTGGCGATGACTATTTGTCTTACGTATTACTACGCATGACTCAACCACTGATCCACTAGGCCAGATGAGCACGGGTAGGCGGCCAAAGGTCCTTTCCGTACAGGCAATTGATTGTGAAAACAATGTGCCCAGGTTTGCAACTGAACACAATCAGTCGTTGCAGGGAGGCGAACCCTCGACCTCTTCACTGCGAGACGAGAACGCTAACGACTGACCTATTCGGTCACTCCCTATTATATATATATCGCGATCAACCTACCGAGAAGTTGTGGGCTAGTTGTCGACAGCTGATTGGTTAAATACGATGACGACGACGATGATGACCCCGTACTCGGCATCACAATCTGCGACAACCCCGTCGAGGGTCTTGTCTGCGGCTGACCGCCAACATTGGCCGGAGCCGGAGCCCTCATTCTATTAAATTCCATGCCTTACAGACCTTCTCCACTGTACACCTATACAAAGAATTAAGTTTACAACATATCATTGAATAAGAATATGGAAACAGCGGAAACACGTGGGAACAATAATATTATTATAGGTCACAAAATAAAAAGAGCAATGTTTCTGGTCTTCAATAGCAACATACAATCACTAAATACCTTATTCTCTATTGAACAAATTCTTCAAAGCACAGTTAAGTGGTCATCGTCAGTTGTTGATACTGTAGACAGTCATGATGACTGACCATACTTCCAGTGATGTAGTACTCGAGTCCAACAGTGTAGCTGAGTCGGACTCGAGTCCGAATTCAAAGGACTCGGACTCAAATTTAAAGGACTCGGACCCTGAGGACTCGGACGCTGAGGACTCAGACACCAAGAAGTCTAGACAACAGTAGCGCAATTAATTTCTAGAGACTGGAACAGTTAGTTACTACAAAGCTGTATAGTTGGCAGATTTGGTCATTGGCGAAATCGACAGAACTTCCATTCCTATCGTGCCAGTTAGTCTCGGGAATGAGTGTTCATCACCTACACGGAAACGGATTAAACTTTTTGATCATTACGAATCATCTGATGCCTTGATGGCCACTTCCACGCTTATAGCTGCAGCTCAATTCAGAAAATATGTCGAGTTGTGCGACAGCTGTGGTGGTAAAGAGCTGTCATGTTTGGAATCTGGGCTCAACATGTGAACTCCTTGCTCCGGCTACACGAAGTCGCTTTGAAGGAGCTGTCTGTGCCAGCTACTAGATCACCAGCGAAAGGAGTGTTCAGCAGTGGAGGGCAATTCATGCGCCCACTCAGAGCCCGACTCTCCAACCGCATGTTTTCACAACTTGTGTTCCTTAAGTGTAACAATGATGAACTTCAATGACTTTTATTTTTGGACACATCTTAACTGTGCAACATTTGATTTATTATGTGCACTAATACTGTAGACTCGTGAACTCAGACTCGCACTTGAACTCAGGCCTTGAGGACTCGGACTAGGACCATAAATACTCGCACTTGGACTCGGACCATAAGGACTCGGACTAGGACCATAAGGACTCGGACTCGAACACAGTGGACTCGACTACATCACTGCATACTTCAGGGGCCTAGCTCAGGTTGGCCGAGTGGAACGTCTCAGGTTCAAGGGGCACTGGGACGGACCTCATCAGTGACGATGACACGATCGTATCACTGCGCCATTGCACATCTTATTCGATAAATATTGCACATCATATTCGAGCTAGCATTGTTCATGCAATTTCATTATTGATCGCTACACTTGTCCAAGCACTGCAAGTTTATGCTGTGTTCAAGTAAGTTTATGTCACGTTATGTTATGCTAGATCACTGTAAGTTTGAGGAGCTTTAAGGAATTTCGCCATTACAATTATAAAACTAAAACATACAAGATATACAGCATAATATTAACTCATCATCATCATTAGTGCTCTGCTGGAAGGCAGGTCCCTGGTATCCATTTCCTCCACAACTCACGGTCCTCCGCTT
>JAQFYQ010000208.1:0-19728 GCA_034694885.1 Buchholzia appendiculata | reverse complement strand
TATTACTACGCACGACTTAACCACCGACCGACTAGGCCAGATGAGCACGAGTGGGTGGCCAAAGGACCCTCCCGTACAGGCACTGGGACGTGAACAACTTGCCCAAGTTTGTTACCAAACAACATTCCCGGCGCGGATTCGAACACGCAACCTCTGGGTTACGAGTTAAGCACGCTACCAATGAGCTATCTGTTCATTCCTGAATGAGCGAATAAGAAGATCCCTGAAGAAGCAAATAAGAAGACAAGAAATCCATTAAACTAAGTGCACACAAGCTAACCAATAATTGTGCAGAGTGACTCGCTGACTTATTAGTAATATTGAAAATATCAGCAAAATAAACACATTCAGAAGTAGGCTACAGAAAATTATACAACTCGGTATTAAATCAAGACCAAATTAGCAGTACACGATTAGCAAACAAAGATTTCATTTCGAAAGTTTTTTGTGCATACAAATTTTAAACATTTCAACAACCCTTTTTCAAAACTTTTATTTCGGTTGGGCATTACTTAATTTTTCTGACGAGCGAAAGGAAGCCTGGCAGCGACAAAAAACATGTACCATTTTAAGAAAGATTTTCTTTGTGAGAGAAGAAAATACGTCCATGAATGTGCAACTGCGACCAAAACAGGCTGTCATGGTCAATGTAAGTGTGGAGATATAGAGTAAAGAGTTTACACAGCAATCTGTGTTATAGTGCAGACAAATAACATCTAATGCTGACAATGAAGATCATTGACTTACAGCAGCACTATCAAATCCACTACCTGGAATCCACATTATCAACTTGAAGTCATACTATAACAAAATTAATCTAAATTCAATGTCCCTATTTAATACTACTACATCCCAAAAACACCAGTTTTAAGTTTTATTGGCAATTATTAATTTCAAAATCACAATTTAAAGTTAACGCCTGCTATATACGTTTGTCTCGCAAAGAATTTTTTTCTAGCACATTGGAAATCTTTTTTTTACATGTAGCAAATTGATGTAAAATTCAACCGAAAACTTAAAACAATGACTTGTCATTGGGAGAAAAAAGCAATACTGAAGAATAATCAACAACCTCGACAGTAAATAAATTCAACTTCAACTTACTGCGACCGAAAACACGACAGCCGGGCGTCAGCATTTCTCTTCTCGATAATTTCCACCGACTGATCGAGATCTGCAAATATGTTATGCTGCCGAGCGGACGGTTGAGACGCCTCCACGGCTGCGGACTGAGACGACTTCTCGCTTCCGTTCACAACCTCAACACTGCGTGGAATCTGCTGGTCACTCTGCCGGGCACGACCATCGATGATGTTGCTATTGGAGTTCAAGTTTCTATGGAACGAGTCGGCATCAGTTGCCGGTCGATTATCTAGTGTTGAATCGTGACTGCGCTCTCCACCACGCTCACTCTTTCCCGCTTGATGAACTAAGTTGACTGTGCGTTTATTCAGAGAACCTTCATGACTTAGTGGAGGGAACACATTCCGAGTTGAGCGACCGGCATCTGGAGACGTACTGTTGCTTTCCTCGTCGTTTGAGAGGAACGCAGCCTGCTCCAGGAGCAGATCAGTCGAATCCATCAGATCAGTCGGGGATGTCCTATCGCTACTCTCCTCCGGCACTGGAACCAACATGGAGCTCAAGTGCCCATTACCATTCAGAGAATTCAATTTACCATCAGTGTAACTACTGCTTTCCGCATTAGCTAGAAAAGAATTCGACGTAGAATTGTTACTACTCCTAAGACCAAGAGGATTGATCACAGCGGCCTCCACCTGGTGACTCTCCGCAAACATTCTCTGATCTCCATGGTGACCCTCCACCTGGTGACTCACTGCAAACATTCTCTGATCACGTTCCAACTGTTCCTGCCTTTTCTTCAACTCCTTGATCTTCAACTGCAGCGAACCGAGTTCAGTCGTCATGGCGTCGGAAAGCTCCTCGGCTTCCAACATCAGAGTGCCGTCACAGTGAAACGGCATGTCACCGGCGCCACTCTGCGTAGCGACGCCGCTGTCCGTCGACTCTCCAACTGCATCGCTATTGGTCGCTCTAAAGTTTGCGGATCTGTTCGCGTCGGACGCCTCGCTGGATGGATCGGTGGAGGAACGCTCAAGTATCTCCGCCCACGATCTGCTCTCCGATTCGCTCTGCTTCGTCGAGAGAAACCTTTCACCGTTCACAGTCTTGCAATCTCTCGGTCCATCGCTGGTGAGAAACGTGACGGACTTGTGATGCTGAAGATCAGCTGTGCCAGCATGCAGCGGCTGGGTTCCTTCCAAAGTTGGACCTACAGTAGATGTACCCAATTCTGTGAGTTGGTAGCCAGCATGTCCATTCATCATATTATTTGCTGTAGCAGATTGCCCAGGAGTATTTAGTCTGTGAGATTCTGAATTGAATCTTTCTTCAATTTTAAACCTTAAAGCGTTATTTTTGTCTATACTTTTGTCGAATCCATTCTCCACATTTCGTTTCCCACTAAATGGCTGAGCCTTCATTACATCCAGATCATGATGAGCAATAGAATTTAAATGCAATACATTCTGCTGTTCTCCCTTATCTTCTTGGTGTCCTCTCGCGAGAAAATCCCGAATATTATCTCGTGTGCTGTCCATCAACGTCTTTGTTTCTGAGAACAGAATGAAAGCCGGATCAGCCGGCCTCGATACGAAGCGCTGACCGTCACAGTCTCGCTCAGCCGATGTGACATGCTGACCCGATGTGGCATGCTGATCCGAGGTGGCACGCTGACTCAATGTGGCATGCTGACCTGATGTGGCATGCTGATCCGAAGTGGCACGCTGACTCAATGTGGCATGCTGACCCGAGGTGGCATGCTGATCCGAGGTGACACGCTGACCCGATGTGGCACTCTGTCCCGATGTGGCACGCTGAACCGATGTGGCACTCAAGCCAGGTGTATGTGACATAACCTGTTCTGTCAATGTCGCACTGGCATCATGCACGGGTGACATTACGACATGCCGAGTCAATGTGGGACTTGCACCACGCGTAGGTGAACTGACACGCTGAGTTGTCATAGCACGCACGTCATGAGTAGACGAGTCAACAGGTGTCGTGCACTCATCGACCTCAAGAAGAGACTGTGTGTCTTGCAGTAGATCGGTGACATGTGACACCATCTCTCTGTGCTCTGCCATCAACAACTCAAGCTCCCCAGAGGAACAGCTCTCAGCTGCGTCGTCTTTCTCACCATTCTGCCGACAGCCATCGTCCCGTCGGTCCAAAACCACTCCAGACTTCGACACCACTCCAGACTTCGACACCGCGCCAGACATCGAAGTCACGATCTGTCTATTACTATCCACGTACTCGTGAGCTTCATGCAGAAGATCATCTACCACTCCCGGTGGTTCTCCATTCCGTGCAGGCATATTCAGTCCATTTCTCTGTGACGCGAGCGAATGCATCGGTCCATAGAGTTGCGACTGACTTGCAACAGGCTGTGAGTCTAAGCGTCGATAAAGCTCTTGTTCCGAGTGACGAGCTAAACCGTTTGCTTTATTCTCTAGTCTCCCATCATGTGACACAACAGCATTTCTGTCGACAAAATGAGTCACACGATTCGCTGGTGACGACGGAATCGGACTGATCCGTTCCAGCACCACCGGGCTGTCGCTCGACTTGGTTGCATCGCCTGTACGACGCTGACTGCGATGAGCTTTCTTTGATCCGACACTGTATAGCCTATGCCCGGTTATCGGCGACTCAGATATATCATTCAACAGGTCAGCGGTGACATCGGCAACTGTCGTCGAACGACTGTCCGGGTATCTCTCTTTTCCTCCTTCGTTCCTCAAAGGTGTTGAGGACAACTGTATGTTCTCCGGGTGGAAGAGTGAAGGTGCAAGTGGTTTCTTGACTGGCGCAGGTGGTGGTGTGCACTGCACGTGCGTCTGCACCACAGAAGTGTACAACGTCTTGGCTGTCATCTCTGTACGCAATGAGGAAGTCGCAGGGTTACCGACGGGAACAACTGGAGGGGGAGGAGGAGATACACTAGCTGTGTCCGAGGAACAAGGAGGGCTGTAGTGCGGGTTCGCTTTCTGAGCTGACTCGCGACGTAGCTCTTGTACCCTAGAAATAAAACACAAATTAAATATATTCAATCACATTCACATGCACATTAAATATGACACGATTATAAATAATATGAATATGATCGTATATTTGCGTAATTCGTATAACTTGCATGATCACTGATAACTACGGGTCAAACAAGTGTTGTATAGACTCAGAGTGAACTACGTCAAAACTAGCTGTCTATATGTTAGCTAGAAAATGTCCAATCACACAACAGGTGATGATAATATAGACATTAATCAACATCACATCAAAGAAGAACTAAAATAACAAGCAGAACACAATTGTAACGTTATAAGATTCATGTTCAGAGCAATCTATAACCGTCTTACCCATACCGCACACAGACATTCATCAATAAAATACCGATGTATCTCAAACCTGTCAGCGTATCGAAGGGTATTGAGCGTATTCTCGACGGCGTTTAGGGTCGGAGAGATATTAGCGATCATGACTGTCTGCGAGTTGCCGAGGAACGAGTCTCTGAGGATGTGCGTCAGTTTGCTTTGTCTGTACGGTGTATGACCGGCTTGCTGGTCAATGCTCCGAATACATTCCTTCAGCTACAACAACACAAACAAGCACGGCTGCAGCGCCTCGACACAGCAGACAGTACGTCAGCAGTAATTATAACCAATAACTAGCAATAATAACCAGTGGCATCGAGCTTTACAATAGACTTATCATACATCCTCTATGTGCGTGGTCGACATGGAGAGCAGCGAGAGCTGGCTTCAGGAATAGCATCCAGCTGTAAAAACTTCGTGTGAGTAAAAATCCAAAATGTCATATTCATACGCTCTGCAAAGATAATTACTGCGAGCGCTTAATGTCTACACTTATATCCTCATTTTGAGAGGCAAACATTTTGGTAACATCCAACGCACTTCGATTAGTCTTAGTGCTAATTATGAACAGTTCCATTTTGGACGATAAATGCCGAAGATGATGACTGAATAATTGAACTGAAACTGTAGCAGTCATAACCTGTCAAAATTCACACAGTGCAGAAACAATCTTAAACTAAACACCTCCGTTCACAAACCTCATCACTGAACTGGTGTTCTACATGATAGCTAGATTAATTAACTGCAACACAAAAAGACCAAATTGTTCAGACATTAATTCATCATCCTCATCACACAAATTCAAAGTTTCATGACTAATTAATATATGTCTAATTCTCTCTGCACGTGACCTATGAACATAGGCGGCGTGCATCAGGGGCTTGGGGAGTTTTAGCATTACCCCCCCCCCCTCAATTTTTGCCTAACAATTTTTTTCTGGATGCACACTTAACCCCTTGCTCTGCAACTTTTTTTGTTGCGTCGCTACTTTCCGCTTGTCAATTTTTTTTGGGTGCGCCTCTACCCCAAACGCTTGTAACAAATTTCCAAGCCCCCTCTCCTCTAAGTCAAAATGTCTGGCGCCACCTATGCCTATGAAAGTTTAGCAGGTATGTGAAACAGACATAGTAATACAGACACAGATACACAGCAACACACATACACAGAGGATTAATACTGTGAGACAAAAAAAGCTTACAGCCAGCAGACTTTGATTGATCTCAGCTCCCTCAATCCTCGTCTGTCGGTCCGCGGTCGCAGCATCGGACGCTCTCTCACTTCCGGCGAGGTCTATGAATGTCATCCTGGAAGAAAATAGAAATCATAAATGACAAAAATAACTTTTTCAATAACATACTAAAAAGTGTTAGTGCATTGGTATTTATATTGTTCAAGCTTTAATACAAATTTTCTTCACCGTGTTTCAAGCAAGACGAATCCTACGTCACACTAGTAATAGTCTAGCATATTAAGAGGGAACAGGACTATAACTACAATTTATGTTGTAACCGAGGCACAGGATACGAAACTACAACAAAAACATTGCAAAACGGTCCCGATCATATTGATCGTGAATCACACGCTTTGCACATCACCTTCTTTTAAACAATCCACTTATAAATTTTAGTTATTCGACAACCCAAAAGGACAAACATGCACCCTATAAAAAATAATAATTGCATATAAAAATGCATTTAAAAAGATAATAAATCTTCAATCTTCCTCTACCTTCCACAGCTGCAGTTCTCAGTAGTGTTACTAAACTGACTTCTAATCAATACAATCCTAAGTGTGCACATCCCGGTAATGCACTGTGATTGGTGCACGATCTCAGAAGTTTTATCGTTCAAGATTAGCACACCGTACAATCATTACGGATGCATCGTTACCTGCCGATCTTTACGTCCTTGGCATCTCTGACTTCCAGCTGAAGCAACGCGTGCGAACGAGACGAGTGTGGGTTCACTCCTGTACTGCCACGACTTCTAAACGTGTTGCCATAGCGAACTACCTGCAATTACAGACAAGAATCAAAGAACTAAATACAACACAGAAAAGAAACTCATGAATGACAGCAAATTTCTAACAGTCACAGATTTGAAAACCATGAAGAGGGTTTGGTTTCAGTTCTTAGGAGGAGTCCTAAATTACGAACTGTTCGTTTTGGTACTTGAAGGGGATAATGTTCTGAAAAAAATTCCTCATGAGCGAGGGGACGAGTCAAATTTAAAATAAATTTAAAATAAATTTACAAAACATTTCGTCTTGAGGGTTTGATAGACCCACCTATGTTACAAACCTGAGGACGAAGAAAGACAAAAATAAATTCTCCATCCAAAAACACAAAGCTACACGATTACATCACAATTCAGGCAGAAATTAACGTTATTGACTTGCCATCTTCACAAACCACAGAAAAATTAAAAACTAAATTACGAAACGATACATCAAAACTCAGATATCACAAAGGAGTAATAGATTAGACTACCAATACATAAGCCGAGCTTCTAAGGATTTATTCAAACATAGATTCAATGCCTGATTGGTTTCCAAACAAAGCTTTTAAAGCAATATATTTCCCAGACAAACAAGGTCAACATACCAGTTAGTAAATGCTATTCTCGGGTGAAACAGTCTAAAGAATCCATATACATTACCTCGACAAGAGATTTAACATCACGAACATTGTTTTCCATCAACCCTGTAATGCAGACCTTCCTCCTGTTGTTCTCTCTCAGATGTAGTCTACAAAAACACACCAACTCTCTATACACTACTATCCTATACATCATTACATATAAAATTACATACGGTACATCTAAATCAATATCAACATAAAAATTTTAAACATCATCAAAATTAAATACATATTATATAAATACAAAACTGTGTCACACACAAATATATAAATACATACATGCACACAGCTTTAAAAAAAACACAATTTAGCTGGCAAATGCCTGAACCACAGTGCAAACAGATCGAACCGTTTTCTCTTGTTCAGTAGATCGTAGATGTGTCCGCAGTAGATCTCGTAGTAGCTTGCCCAGATATGCAGAGGCAGGTGATCAGACCTGTGGCTTACAGCAGACTTGAATAGATCCTCGGCGGCAAGTTCGTACATTCCGGGCACAGACTTGGAACCGAGCAGCGTGTGCGTCTTACCAGCGCCGGTCTGCCCGAACGCAAAGCAAGATGCAGAGCCTCTACAATAACAATTCAAACTGATTATGTCACAATAGAAATTTTCAATTTATGCAAGTTTATTCAACATTCACACTTTGCTATCAAAATTAGAAAAAGTAAAACACAGACATTTTTTAATTCGATATATAATCGACAATAAGATTATCACAGTATTTCTTTCATTAGACAAAAATTGTCATTATCAAACTAACCATTATCATGTGAATATTCTGGTCATATTGTCCGGTAATCGTGAATAATTTCTGCGAATGAGTCAATGGTTGATAAAATTTAATCAATACAAAACTGCATCTCTCATGTTCGCTGATCAACTTCAGCACGGTGCTTAACTCAACCCGATTTCTTCAAGTCAATACGAAGACTGCAACTCCAACTGGATGATTACAGAGTGTCATAAGAAAGGAGTCTACATCTTAACAAACTAAAGAGATGCAAGATGCCATTGTCATAATTTCAAACCAAAAACATAACTAAATAAAGTAAAGTCCAATAACATACCTAAATATATTGACAGTTGGTCTAGGTCCAACGTATTTCTTGTTACGAAGCATCACTTACTTGTCAAAGACACATGTTATGAGAGGCTTAACGGCTCGGTCGTAGACTTCGCGATTGCTGCACGTCTCATCAAACACTTCATCAAAATCAAGTACATGCTGTAAGGAACAAACAAGTAAAAAAAAATCATATTAAAGGCCTTCAAAGAAAATAAAGTTACACTTGCACGATAGTGATGTACGGTATTAAGAAATATGAACAATATAGATATGCCACACAATGGCACACACAATTTGGTACATTTATTTTTGAAACTTCTAAATTTGTATGCTATCTATAGTGGCACAGTACAAACAAGAGCTTGAAGTAGGCCTACAGACAGAACTTCAAGCTTTGAACTTTGACCCAGACAAGCTTTGAACTGGGACCCTGGAGTGCAAGTCACAGATAAAAAAAACACACCACGAGGCGTTCTTCAATGTATTCAAAATATAAAAATACATATTCATTTCAACAATTAATTATGAACTGACTAATACATTTATACTAACTTACTAAACTTTTAACAAACTTGAACGACAGCCATTCACAGGTATCTACTTTGAAATGTGCTAATCTGCAACTGAGATTTACTTGCTTATATCACAAGAAAGTTTCAAAATAAAATTGCACTAAATTCGTACAATTAATATCATAAATTTGATAAGGCACAAATTTAAAAAATACTATATTTAAATACTATGTATAATAAATAGTACTAATAATTATTAAATCATGTTTGCACTATCATAAACAATACGTGTGGTGTCAATGAGTTACCCACAAAAAACACTCCAAAAAATCAAAATCCTGCAACTTTCTGCAGAATCATAGTGATGGCAAGATCAGAGAGAATGCCCTACCTGTTGGATAAATTTTGTCAAATCAACGGCCACCTTCAGTTCACTGACGAGCACCGAGCGATTCCCTCGCACCTTCACGACGTCCGCTTCATTGCGCTTCAATTCGCGCGCATTCCTTGGCCGCTTACGAACGCAAACACGGATTTTATCGGTGCAAAACTTCAGATCTCCGTTCTCATCTTCACTACCACAGCCCGACATCTTCTTTCTTGACTGCGATGCGTCTGGCACGCCGTAGTTGTAGCCCGCATGATGAAACAACTGCTCAACATGAATCGGCTTGTCCTTAGGATGCGCCTGATCCGTGGGAAAATATGCGTGATTGACCCTGTCTCTGTTTCTAGGCAGAACATACGTAAGTAAATTCGGCTGATGCGGCTGAGCAGGCTGAGTAGAGGTCGCCTGCATCACACCGGTGGACAACTCGCCAGTTTTAGCAACAGAGCCGCCGAGCGGTGCGATCTGCGAGTTATTCTGATTTAGATTGAACACAAACTTTTGCGGAGACGTCACAAATTCTTTGTGAACGTTTGGAACGGACTTTGGCACACCAATGGGTTTCATCGGTGCAGCAATGAGAGGCGCCTGATTGGCTGAAGCTGTACCACCAGTATTCAATGTGGTAACTATACTACCGCTCTGGGCGGTCGGTACTTTCGTGATCGCACCGCTGGGGATGACCACGGTCGACTTTGAACTGCCACTTTGAGTTCCATCCGTCGTCTCGGTGAGGGAAGATTCCAGCGAAGAATCCGTCTCATCGTCGCCAACACCAATTCCACTGCCGGATACTTTATATCCAGCAGATGGTTCATTCGTCTTCGCTCTATCGCAAACTGAATGTGAACGCTTTGAATTGACGTCTGTTAGTACTGGTGGGACAGAGGAGTTATAATACCTCGGGGACGCAATCTCTCCATCGTCCGAATCACTGTCGAGATCGGAGAAGTTTAGAGCCTTTCTACATCGAAACACTGGAGTACCCGTATCATTGAGTACATCAGCAGTTGTCTTTGACAAATTTGCTGCGACAGACTGACCTTCAGTTTCTTCCAAGCGATCACACATCTGTCGATGACCTTGCTTCACGGGTGTGTGACATGTCCTAGTCGTCAGCACCACAGGAACGTGTTTCGGAAGAATCGGCACGGGATGACACGCTCTCCTCTGATCCTCTGCTGGAACCCGTTGCTCCTCCGTGACGGTGCTGCGGACAGGCCGCAACAAATTGAGATTAACTTTATGTGAGTCGAGCTGAGTCTCTTTAATGTCGTGTTGATTCGAGCGTGTCAATTCCGATTGGGAAGGACAATGGGGACCCGGGTTCACTTGTCTGGGAATGACTTGAGACGTCTGAAATCCTCGGCTGTGAACCGTAGTCAAGTGATAACCGTTTATTCCGAGCGCAATACTTTTCTCCGGTTTTCCTGCGACATGTACCTGCTGACCCCCACTAGACACCGTCACAGTACTCAATTCTTGAGGCTTATTTTCTGTGTCCAATAAATGCCCATAATTCACACAATTCACCTGTTTATCACCGCCAAAAACATTTCCAGTGTGCGACCCTCCAGACGGATGCTGTCCAGGTATCCTGGCCAGCATGCCTCCACCGGATGGATCGTCACCATTGTGTTGACAGGAGAGTCCATCCGACTGGACGGTCTTGATGATCTGTATGAGTTTGAAGAGACGTACTCGCTCTTCCATGGAGATAATTCCGTAGCGCTGGTAGTCCTGCATGGAGAGAGCGGTGAGCTGCTCGCAACTGTCGAGTCCTCGCTCCATGAAGTTCTTGTAGAACTTTTCCAGCTTGACTTCACGCAGGCAGTTCAGCAGGCAGTCTGCCGGACGCATAGCCATGGTGATGACTCAGTGGATCATGCAGACTACGGATGACATGAAGCACACTTAGCACAGAGTACCATCAACCATGAGCCTCACAGTAACAACAGTCGTTCCTAAAACACACGCAATTACAGTCAATATATGCGCACTGCCATTGCAACAAAATCAAGTTTAAGCAATCAAATTAGTCTTTCAAATAGTTAACCTAATTTTAATCAGGCGATGTTGTCATGACCTAAAAAATACTGTCAACAAAATCATATAACCAAAGAATCCGCGAACACATGTATAGATCTGTAATCGGATATTACATGAAATCTAACGTTAAACCCTACATTTTAAAAGTCTAGACACCTCTAGTAGTTCATTACAACAGTTCATATTTAACACTTGTTTCTAGCGCAATACATTTTTATTCAGTAGATGACAGTGATGACTACTTTTCAAAAACATAAACACTATACTGAACGTGTTCAGACATGTCAAGTATTTAAACAGTTCATGTCACAGCGCAGTCCTGTTATGCGCCATCAAATTTCGCAAAACAATCCAATTAAACCTAAACTATATCACCAGTTTTAACCCTTCTTCAACATTACACAAACACGCTTCCTTATATTTGCCTAATTAACCATAACAACGAATTGTTAAGCATGTATTCACAGTCGTTGTACATTTAGCTCAGAAGTTTGTTATATATTTCACGCAAAACGGGTGATAAGATAAAAACAACAGCGTACACATTGTGCGTGCATAACGTTGTACGGGAGAATGCATACGTTTTCCCGGTGTGTAGACGAGTCTAGTCGTGATAATAAGTTGTTTAGAAATAAAAGAAAGAGTCCTTGGTCACGGTTTACGTTTGTTTACAGACGCCATCATGCTACACCGTGCTCCAAAAATTGAAACAGTCACAGAAAAAGTTTTGCAAAAACCACACCGTGAGTGAAAATACAACGTATTGTCTTACTTACAGCTAGTTCCCAAGATAATCCTATTCATTATTCCTGAGAATCTAACCCTAACCCTAACCCCAACCCTTCTCAAGGCCCCCACTCTACTTCTAACCCTAGTCCAACCCAACTGACCCTACTCTAAGTTGAAGATTTTGATTATTAATTTTTTTATTTTTTCAAAATAAGCTAGGAATAGCTTGAGAACTAGCTGCAAGCCTGCAACTATTGTCTTTACACAAGTAAAGCTATAAAGCTATTTTAAAACAGATGGTGCAATAGTACTGTAGTCTTTGTATTATAAGGAAGATTTTGTAGAGGACTTCAGTCCTATGCATCCTGGAGGTCATCCAAGCAACGATAATTTTTTATTACTGGGGCCAAAGATGCGTTTGGACAGATCATATAATATGATTGCGAAGTTGATCGCCTCTCATACGATAGATTGACAGCTAGTGAGAAACGTGAAATAATGTGGATCTCCGGTGTGCGCTGTGTTCTTAGACATAGCAGGTTGAGATAGCTTGGACACGTGAAAGAGTTCCTGAATGTGAAGGGCAGAAGGCAACGACAGAAGCAGAAAGGCTTGGATGGAGTGTGAGCGGATTATGAAAAAGGAAACTGATATCTGAGGATGCACATGATCGTGGCATGTGGAGAAGGAACTTTCCATCGTTTCTTTGTTTTGTGTTGAAGATGTCTAGCCCTTAATTCCTGAAAGGAAAAATGGAAGGATGTCAAATGTTGACGAAGATACAGATAACTATAATCAAAGAAATCCCTGACCTGACCCAATGAACTCCGACCCATGATTATATAGTTCACTGTATGACCGTCGACTATGATGGTGATGATGATTGATAATAATTGAAGATGATAACGAGGCAGGATCAAGTGTGACAATTTTAGTTAGGTAGGTTCTAACTTTGGTCAATTCAGTTGAACTGTCCAAATTTAGCCTAGCTTTCTCCATAGGAAACATGCATCATCATTAACTCTGCTCTAACAAAATTAGTTACAATACACAACAAACAAGAAATTATTTACGACAGATATTTATTTCTCGACAAGAAATCCATCTGAGAAATCTGATCAGAAATCTTCTAAATCTATCATTAGATCACTCACAGTGCGTAGAATGTGTTAGTGTTATAGCTGACATTTATCATCATCATCATCATCGTGCCAGTTTTACTATTACGCCTAATGCTAGATATAATTCATTTGAAACACAGAATAGAAAGAGCGAAGTTAACCAAACGTCCTACTAACCACACCAAGTTTCATCAATAGACAAGAATTATGATCAACAGCTTCAAATGATCAACAGTTTCCACTGATCAACAGCTTCCGATGATCAGCAGCTTCAAATAATCAACAGTTTCCACTGATCAACAGCTTCCGATGATCAGCAGCTTCCAATGATCAACAGCTTAAAAAGGATCAACAGCTTCCAATGATCAACAGCTTCCAATGATCAGCAGCTTCTAATGATCAACAGCTTCCAAAAATCAACAGCTTCCAAAGATCAACAGCTTAAAAATGATCAACAGCTTCCAATGATCAACAGCTTCAAATGATCAACAGCTTCCAATAATCAACAGCTTCCAATGATCAACAGCTTCAAATGATCAATAGCTTCCAATGATCAACAGCTTCCAATGATCAACAGCTGCCAAAGATCAACAGCTTAAAAAGGATCAACAGCTTCGAATGATCAACCGCTTCCAGTAATCAATAGCTTCCAATGATCAATAATTTTCAATGTTCAACAGTTTACCTCGACAGATAGACATACATCATGATTGAATATCTTACTTGCTACGCAAGTTTACTTCCTACCTTACGTAGTAAACTGGCATACCATCCAAAAACAAACTCACAAAATATAACCAATATTAACCATGTAATCAGAACTAAGCCGTATCATATTGTGTGACTAATGAAAGAATAGCCACTTATCTAAATGCTGTCAAATTGCGGCTACAGTAACTTCATTGCAAATACATTTCTGGCACATTTCATAATTTAAGTGGCACATTTTAATGTAAATAATTTAAACTGCATATTCTAATGTAAATATAATTTACCTGCTACTTTATTGCAAATAATTTATCTGTTTATTTCATCGTTATCAATTTGCAACAATGTACCACTGCATACGCGAACGCTAGTACTGTAATTTCTTAGCATTAGACATTTCATACAAGGACATAACTACAAATAAGCTGCCATTTATTTCTTCACAATTATATTAAGCATTGCTGCTATTTTGTAGCAATTACAATTTTACTCAGCACATATAAATGATAACTGCAGCCTTACTCAAAGCTTAAATGCTTGAAAGGCTCACAAAACCACATACAGAGAGAGAGAGATGAAAATACCTACACTATTACCAAACATTTCATTATTACAAACGCACTGAATAGACTCGGCCTAGAAATAAAATTTTATTCAAGCAAGCATTACAAATGTATTTGATGTAATGAGAAAATATGTAAACATTTTGTTTTTACCTTAGAAATCTGACAATCTTGTTTTACATTTAAGCATAAAATGCTGGCTCATTAATATTCAAGCATGCTTTCTTCTGGAAAAGTTTTTATTTCATGACTATAAATGTTCTAATGATATTTCAGTTACAACATATCTATTTTATCAAATAGGGCTCAATTGCCAGATTGTCATGTACAAATTTGTAATAACATACTTTAGGTAACTTTATCAATACAAAGCCAACAAGCAGAACATCACACATTCAACACATTGTATATTTCTCTGCCCTAATCTTACAGTGAACCTCTTCAGTCATTATTCACAGGCAAAATCACTACCTACATTCCAAGACTGAACTACTGCAAGTGATACAACAAAGCTGTCTGACACAAGGAGACTTAAGTCACGACCGAACGATTACATCAGGCACACTCAACTGTTTTTCTAAACATCTCATACATTATTACCATAGCAACTGGCAGAGACATGTTGCTTGGCAGCAGATGATAAACATCAATCATGAAACAATATTTACACTATTTACAATACAGCCCTATGCAGAGAAAGAGCAAGAAAGAGCCTAGTAGAATAGCATGCAGTAAGCTAGTAGTATGAGTCACAGCAAGATGTAGAGACTTATGGCTGCTTTTCTTTATTCAATGCCTGCACAAACTCCTCGAGCAGCTCTTGGATCTGCCGGACACGTTCTGAACAAAACAACAAAAAGCAACACACTAATCATTTTTAACCGAATAATTATTCATACCAATAAAATAAATAAAATATCTAATAGTAAGAATAAGATAATAACAATATGAATAACAAACTTTTTGGAAACACATCAATTGTTTTCCATCGATTGTAAAATGGAATTCATTTTCATAAAAAAAATCAACCTACAAATCTCCTTCTTTACCCTCTGTTCCCACACAGCTCAAAACTAATCACATTAACAAGTCATTTGTAGCATTGTCACGAAAGTCTCATGAAAATCAATCCAAAGAGACATTCAAGTGCTAAGACAACTAATTACTCAACCAATAAACAGTTAAATGAATAGTCAGTACAAACAACAGAGATTTATTGTAGATGTGAAATTGTGAATCTATGCAAAAGAAGTATCTAAAAAGGAAAGAAGCATTGACTCAGTTCTTCGGCTAAGCAAAAAAACTAAAATGGAAAGATGTATTTACTCAGCTCTTCAGTTATACAAGATAGGTAAAAAGGAGAGATGTATTTACTCAATTCTTCAGCAATACAAGAAAACTAAAAAGAAAAGAACATTCACTCAGTGCTTCAGCTGTACAAGAGTAGCAAAAAGGAAAGAAGTGTTTACTTAGTTCTTCAGCCAGCGTGACACGCTTGCCAGTCAGTAGCTTCTGCAGCTGTTGTTTGTTGTCACCGATGTCATCCAACACATCCTTGATGTTCCGCTCAAGCCGGCGCGCTGACAGCACAACAATACATGCAATATATATTTACAATATTCAATGTATTTAAGGTAATTTTTCTATATCTGAATCACAGACACTCAGTTTAACTACAGTTCGACCACATTAACAAATAATCGCACAGAATTTAACAAATTTATACATAAAACACATATTTACTGCATTGATAGGCCTGATCTGGCACTGCAATGCTTACACCATGTTCCTCCAAACACTCAACCTCAACTGGTTACATCACAACAACCATTAACAAAATTGTGACTGTTAAATGCTTTGGTAATTATGCAACAGAGCTTTACCTTCGTTGTTCATGACTTGTTGCCTGAGAGCGTTGCTCGTCACTTGAAGCATTCGTTCAATCCTCCAGAACAGAACAACGTCACTGCAGTTCAGCTAAACAACAACAACAACATCACTGCAGTTCAGCTGAACAACAACAACAACAACAACCTCACTGCAGTTCAGCTGAACAACAACAACAACAACAACATCACTGCAGTTCAGCTGAACAACAACAACATCACTGCAGTTCAGCTGAACAACAACAACAACATCACTGCAGTTCAACTGAACAACAACAACAACATCACTGCAGTTCAGCTAAACAACAACAACAACAACATCACTGCAGTTCAGCTGAACAACAACAACAACAACATCACTGCAGTTCAGCTAAACAACAACAACAACATCACTGCAGTTCAGCTGAACAACAACAACAACATCACTGCAGTTCAGCTGAACAACAACAACAACAACATCACTGCAGTTCAGCTGAACAACAACAACAACAATCGATATTCATCAAAATCTCACTCGTACTGTACAATTGAATATAACTAACAACTGTAATCAAAATAATGATCAAAGAGCAGCTGATTCAATAATACTACCAGTGTTGGTACCAGCAGCCACAGCCCACTTTCTGCAACGCTGGCTCTGCTAGAATCAACAAGTTGTTAATGTTAAAAGAAAAGAAACTACTTTGTCCTAGATATCATCACCATCAGTGAGCCACGCATAATGAGGACGCTGAAATTAACAGTAAGCTTGGTGATATACAGTTACGAAAACAAATTCAAGTGATTACAATTACACATAGGCCTACAAATAATTTACACACCAATAATTGTTGAACTATTTTGAGAAAAAAAATCAAAACTAAAACACTCCAAATAAATGACAACTTTGGTGTCATCACAGCCTCAAACAAGAAATTAGGGAGAACTATAATTTCAATGAGAGCAATGGTGAGAGCAATGATCTACAGTAATTAAAATAAAGAACACAGCCGCGAGTCTTACTTACCCCCGTCTCCTCAAAGCCTTTCTGATAGTAGTAGAATCCCTTGCGGCAGTCGTTGGCAGTTCTCATAGCTTGTCGTAGGAAGTTCTGTCGATACAAGTGGTACCATGTTTCTCTGATCTACAAGAAACAACACATGCAGCTGAAAGGTCTGATGTCAGTGGGCTGGTGGATACATTATTCTCACATGCAGCTGAAAGGTCTGTTGTTAGTGGGTTGGTAGATACAATATTCTAATAGTCTGGGATACCATTGTGCCATGCTAGTCGGATAACTAATGCTATATTAGCGCGACACAACCAGACTGTAGACTGTTAGTACAGTTTCGTAGAAAACACAGAATCATGTACAAACTTCTACAGACAATTCTTATTACATGCCATCGATTGAAATAAAACAAGTGTAGGTTAAAATATAAAAGTCTAACTGTTAAAATATTCTGCAGATCGTGCTGTAATAAAGAGCACCCAACTTAACAAAACATGTCATGTCATACTACTAACAAAAGTCTAACTTCTTACAGAATTATACATAAGTTAATATTATATGATAAAATATTAATTAAATAGTCTTAAGAAAATTCAAATCAACTAGGAATTATGAGACTACATAATTATACTAACAAATTCAGCATTGACGTCAATGGATTGAGTCTCGAGGTTCTTTCTGACGGTAGTAAGTTCATCGTGTGAAAGAATTGGTCTTCGCTTCTATAGTGTACACAAAATAAACGTCAGTTTCAACAGAATTAACAGAATTAATAACATCTCAAAAGACATCCTAAACATGATGATCATGATGATTAATTAACTAACCACTAAAAATATCTCCCAAAAATTGATTATTTACCATAGAAAACTGTTATTTTACATTACTAGTTATCACATTCAATTTCCTGTACCATAAGAACTATATCAACTTATAATTTTATCAAATAAAAGTTTTGCTATTGTACCATTAAAAGTTTACAGAGCACACAAATGCTGGCAAGTTGTGATAGAGTTTGAGCATTTCATGTGTAAACGATTTTCTAGTTACAGATCATGAGTAAACTAAACTAAGACGAGAACCAATGTCTAAACAAAACTGAAACCCCGATAATCTGAAGCATCTTGTGCCATTAAATCATCCTACCGCATTCTATCATCAGACCAATTTGCGCGCAGATAAATGTAAGAAGTGGTACTTGCCAAGTCACTCTGGAGAAGTTTGTCGAGTTCTCTGATCGTTGCCACGCGGTCGGCCTGTAGAGGAGTCTGCGTTCTCCAGTAGAACCACTGTTGGGACCGACTGGGACCAACCATCTCGTGCATCACCTCGTCCGCTGCACACACAAATACACTCACACATACAAACATATAAACACATACAAATAGATGAAGACAGACAGACATGAAGACAAACACTAACACACAGATAAATACCCACACTTGCACACAACACATATAAGGAGAGAAAAACAAACGCTCACACACAGAGATAAACACATACAAATACACACAGAGATAAACACATACAAATACACACAGAGATAAACACAAACACTAGCACACAGATGAATGACCACACATGCACACAACACATATACGGAGAGATAAACACATAATCGCTCACACACAGAGATAAACACATACAAATACAGACAGAGATAAACACAAACACTAACACACAGATAAATAACCACACATGTACATAGCTACAGAATTAGTTGATCATTATCACACATTAATATACACAAACCCATCACACACACACCTCATGAAACTATTCGCCCATTGATAGCATGCAAAATTACATTAAATTTCAACGGGGCATGATGCGATTATTTCATCGTTACACATGAAAGGCTTCATTTCATTCAGTACGTTCTGGACTGCAAGTTCATCAGGGAGCTCAGACCAAACTCACATGTACACAGATAAACACACACCAACAATGATACAGCAGTAGCATTACTTCAACTGTATAACAAATACATATACAATACGTACAGATGCAAAAATACAATACAGAATTTAATAGGCTTAACACACATGGATTTTGACAGTGAAGGGTAGAACCAGAGGAGTGGGTAAAGTACTGCGCTAATTGACAGCGATGTCAAACAAGCATTTCTTAAGTCGTGCTTAAATCAAAGTCAACAAAAGCTCTGGCCAAGCAGATTTTGCTAAATTATGATCTTTCCATGAACACAGAAACAGCAACAGAGAACATGTAGACTAATCTTACCTTGCTTTAACTTATCCTTGACAGTAGTCTCCATGAACTTGATGGCCGAGTCCCACTGTGATTTATCATGCACCGACCGATCTTCTAGAGTGTTGATCTGTATCACTCTCTGTGTGCAAGTGTACAAACAAACAAAGCTATATATGCTGTACAACTCCTCGAAGTGTGTACAAACAGTACCTATATGTGTTGTACAACTCTTCTCTGTGTGTGTACAAACAATGTACATGATTCTACAACTCCTATGTATGCTACATAAGTTGTGCAATTCTTCTGTATGCTACATAATGTTGCGCACCGACTCTATGTGCACAAACTGTAGGTAGAACATGTAGCAGTCATTGCAGGCAACGATCTTGCAGTTTCTTGCATTTTCACA
>JAQFYQ010000207.1:0-19733 GCA_034694885.1 Buchholzia appendiculata | reverse complement strand
ATGTATTTTGGTGATATTAAATTTATTTAAAATATTTAATAGCAATCGTTAGATGGCTGCAAAGATTTTATTTTAATCAAATAGTATGTGTAATTGTTGCAAGTGATCTGCGTCCTTGGTTTTCCGTTGTTGCAGTCGCCATCTAGCGAACTGAACGAAGTTAATTGTTCTTGGATGGCCGATACAGGAACGATGAATCTATAACAGAGGGCCGAAAAAGTATATTGTACCTAAAAAAAGTATATTGTGAAATGTATTGCACCTTGAAAGCAGATTATACCAATTTGGCTATTTTTACATACAATGGGATATTCATTGCAAATCCAAGGTTCGAGCCGGGGGAAGAGCACATATTTATCTTTTCTGAGCGTGAAAAAATCATACAAAATGTTCGATGATCTGTTGCAGTAGATGATCCTCTATTGTGGTCCTTCCCACTCCGTTCCGAAAGAGAACTCCACTATCAATTACGATTTTCCAAGGGGAAGACCATATTGGGCTTCGGCCTCCATGCTCCAAAAATGATTCAGAGGGTATACTGTGGGTATACTGTCGAATTTTCAGTGGGTATACGCTCTGTATAAAGTGGATATACTGTGCTTATCAGTAATTTGCTGTGGGTATACTCCGTATACCCAGTAATGGGCCAGTATACCCTACGACTACACCACTGCCCGCCAGGGGGGTCGACCCCCCCCCCCCCGGCAAATCCCACCCTGCTCCAGCGTGTTTATATTGCAACAATGTTGGTCAGATCTTCATGTAACTTTGACTCTGACCATTAATTCTGCAATATAAAAACGCTGGATTTAATAGTAAGGAAAATCCTAAGAAACAAATTAGGAAAGCGTTATTTTTAATTTAAACGATAAAAACTCGTTCTGCACAACGGCAATTCAAACTACGATGTGATTTTTGATGTTTATAATGATGCCTTGCGGGATCGATTTTTAAACAAATAATTCAAATAAGCATAGGCGGCATCAGACATTTTCATTTGTGGGTGGGGGGGGGGCTTAAATTGTTGATGAGCGGTAGCAAGTCACCCAAAAAGATATTTGACGAGCGGGTGGGGGGGTGGCGTCGCACCCAGAAAAAATTGACGAATGGTGCACCTAAAAAAACTTTGAGGAACGGGGGAGAGGGGGTGGCAGCGCACATAAAAAATTATGAGTGGGGGGTGGTACCAACGCACCCCCCAAAATTGACGAGCACAGGGGGGTAGCGGTGGTCCATCCAAAAACAATTTTTACGAGCGACAAATTGGAGCTGTAAGTAAAAAAAATTGGTTTCTTGGGCCGAAATTTTGGGACGAACGAGCACAAAAAATAAATTTTCCGTAAATTTGAGGTGTGAGCCCCCAAGCCCCCTAATGCGTGCCGCCTATGCAAATAAGTTTATGGAAATTAATCTTTAAGAGAACAATAATATGATTATGATACATTTAATATACCTACGATTTTGTTAAGGTTTCTTGGCAACGCAGTCGTAAGAATCATTCAAGAATAAGTCATAGTGCGTAAGAAGTGTATCATACATAATATACAAATAATAAATATATAAAGATGGCAAAAACAAGGAATATATAAGTTAATTTATCATAATATTTTGAAATGTGAGTTAAAATTCGGCGAATAAAGTTAGTAATTATTGAGGGTAAATGAACTAGGAATAAAATTCAGAAACATTTGATCTAATTGGTAAATTGGAGCGAGGTCAGGATTGAATATTAAAGTTGGTATGTTGTGACATTATAACCGATATGACTTTATGAAGGATATGGCGCTATGACGATTAAGACGTTATGACGGCGGATAAGACGTTGTGACGGCGGATATGACGTTATGACGGCGGATATGACGTTATGACGGCGGATATGACGTTGTGACGGCGGATATGACGTTATGACAGATAGGACATTCAGTTATGACGGAAGTGACGCTAGGCAGTATTGTGTTGTATACTGTAATTATTGTACACAACACGGACCTGCAAAATGCTATCAAATATTTCTATTAGAGGGAAAAATGAATTGTTATTTTAGCAAGGACAACTAAAGTGGAAGCTAGTTGTGGAATTCTTAACTAGATTTTGCCTGGCAAACTCAGCAGCTGTAAACCTTGCAAATTCTACAGCCCCAGCTTTTCACATTTCCAGATATATTTCAGAATATTTAATTGAAGGCTATATTTATCGTTCACGCCAGCTAAAGCCATCAACACTATTTGGCGATTTGTTATGTAATCGTTTTGTAGGTCAATACTCCCGGGAGACAGAAACAATTACAATACGTATCTAATTATGAACAAGTAGTCAAATCTGACCGATACACTAGTATGTCTATATGCACTAATTTTTAATCCAGAGATTTTACCGCTGGCGACTTTCTTTGTCCCTATCCCCTGGAAAGCATTTCTTCCCTTCCCAAGGTGTCTGTTGAGATAAATATCCACGGAATACCATTGAATGCAGTTCAATTCTCTCCAGCTCCGAGTAGAATTCCATGCCAACCCTTGCTAATAATTATTAACAAAAATCAAACCGAGAAGCCATCTGTATGACTAAAGGAAGATTCGCCATGAGACTGGAGCTCGACGTAACTAAAGACAATCATTAAAGATGTTTCGATAGTGTGTGCTTTTGTTAACGACCCTCCGTCTATAGCCATAAGGGAGCATTCAACATGACGTCACACAGCGAGGGGGGTAGTCGAAGTGTGACAATTTGTGACAAGGGGGAGGCGGGTTTAGGCTGTCGTGACGTCACGCATAAAAATTAAAATTAATGGATTTTTTTTAATTGGGCCGCCGCAACCTCATCCCCCGCTCGTAAGAATATTTTGTGCGAAAAACAATATATTCATTTAATAAAAATTTGATTTTGGATAGCCACGACCCCTCCCCCCCCGCTCGTAAATTTGTGTGCGTATTTGTTGGAAATGTTTCAGGTAAAACTAACAGTATCAACTGGAAACACTGACTCAGAGACGGTTTCGAGATTTGTGACGTCATTATTTGAGGGGTGTCGCGACGTGTGACAGTTTGTGACAAGGGGAGGAGGTAAAAATTATGTAAAAAATGCTTGACGCCATATTTGAATGGCCCTAATAATATTTTAACTATACAGAATTGTAGATAATCTGGTCAATCTTTTTAACACTTGATGGTTGATCCTAAGTTGAATTGTTTTCACACATTTGTGACACAAATGGAATAAGACACAAATGGAAAATGACACACGTTTTGTGTCTTTCATTAATTAGAATATTGCTACTTCGTTGAGTTTTTGCTTCCATGGCATTTAACCTATTGCACTTAACATTGACAGAGTTAATATTGTATCATTACAACTCCAGTTTTACTGTATTTATTCAAAATAAATCTTTAGTGACGATCATCAGGACCTTTTGAATGTGAGGGAGTTACGGGTTCAAATCCCCGAAGAATTTTATTTTGAAATTAATGCATTTCCAGTTGTTTCCACTTCACCGTTGCTCGGACCTGAAGTTTTTTCCGGTTAACCCCATTTTTTCCGTATTAAACCCCACTCCCGAAACATCATTGCCATTGGTGCTGCAGAGGGATTTTTCTTTTGAATTCTCATGATCTACCAACTCTCCGAGCAACGTCCAGAATACAGGGCGGTATTCATTCACCAATAAACAATATAACCAGCAGTCTGCCGATCTGATAGCACAAGACTAGGCGGCGTGTCAAGGTGGGTAGCAGTTACTCGCAGAGGTTTCATTGCTCGAAGATAATCAAGTTTGTTTAAGCGCGATGTTCAGCGGCGACGCAGCAGCGCGACCGCAGCGCGGCAGCTCTGTCGCTCGTTTGTTGACAGTGTCGCGCTGCAGCAGCGCTCGTCGCACGCACTGACGACGTTGATCGTTCCTCTCTGCAGTGCAATCAGTCGTTACACACAGCGAACTGAAATCAGTCGCACTAGAGGACTCTTTGAGAAAAAGCGATGACGCTTGTAAAGTAAGTACCAAGTAACTGTACGGGTATATTGAAGTGAGGTAGTGGAGCGCGTTTGTGAAGTGTGATAGTGAAGACGCGAGTAGTAAACTCAGTAAGCAAGTAAAGTAAGATAGATAGTAAGATAGTAAGATAGGTTAGTTGGTGAAGTAAGATAGTAAAGTTAGAATGTGAAGTAAGGTAGTTAAGTGAGGTGGTGAAATGAAGTAGTTAGGTGAGGTATAGTGAAATAGTGAGATATTGGAGTAATGTAGTGAAGTAAGATAACTATGTGCGATAAGATAGTAAAGTGAGAGGTAGTGACGTTAAGTCGAGATGGTGACGTCAGACAGTGACGTCAGATAGTGAAGTTAGATAGTGAAATGAGTTAGTAATAGTCAAGCACTCACCAGGTTCGCCTCGCGCGTGGCAATAATCTACTAATCAACCACTCTACGAGCCGGTTACTGTTTAGACTCAGTGTGGTACACAAGTTATAGTGTGTAGTACAATGAACAGTACATTGTACAGTATAGTGTACAGTACATTGTACAGTATAGTGTACAGTACATTGTACAGTATAGTGTATAGTACTACTGTATTGTAACGCGTGCAAGTATACTGTAGTGTTCACTACAGTGTACTGTACATTTTACAATACACTGTAGTTTACAGTACGCTAGTTTACTTAGTCGTACGGTTTTCGAGAAGTACTTGTGACATGGTTTCGGAAAACGAATCCATTTGTTTGCGCTGAACACTAAAGTAGTTCAGCTTGCCGGATATAAAGTCTGCTTAAACAAATTCGACTGTTTCTTTCTTTAAGGTAAATTAAAAATTAAACTTGCTAAGCTGCATACGCTCTGTTCAAGACCTCTATGCTAAGGGGGGGGGGGTCAAGTTTTATCTTCGGGGAAGTTTACACTAAATAGAATCAAGTGAGGGGGAGTTTATAGCTTAAAATTGGGTTGTCTTGGGGGATTATTTAAATAATTTCATAACTTTTCTTTTTAATCGTATTCACCATTGCAATATCTCGATTTACAAAATACCAGTGATATCAAGGCATTTTTCTCAAGACCAAGGCAAGACCAAGGTATTCATTTTCAAGGCCAAGGCATTTGGAAAATTGATCAAGGCAAGGCAAGGCAATAAAGTGCCTCAAGGCAGCCTCATGAGGCATGAAATCAAGGCCAAGGACTACTAAAATGATATATTCAAGGCATTTTTCCCAAGGCAGTTTTTTCCAATCTAAGGCAAGGCATTTGAAAAAGTCAAGGCAGTAAAGTAGGCACTTTGCCAAGGCAAAGGCAACCTTGAGGCAAGGCATCAAGGCCAAGGACTACATCACTGCATACTAGTTCACAGTGCTAGCCAACTGTAAACACTTTCAAATACCTTACTTAATCTTTGTCCTTTAACGCTATATCAACTAAATTATTCCTCATGTATGGAGGAATGAAGAACGTAATGCTACCATATCGTGCATGGATATAATGGATTAGGAGCAGGTCAGTAGGGAAAATATGCATTACTTTACTCAAAAGTTTTCAAAGTTTGGGTTGTAGAATGATGATGATGATGATGATGATGACAGTGCTCTGTCCGAAGACAGGTCCTGGCGATGGTTATATGTCTTGCGTATTACTACGCACGACTTAACCACCAACCATGCACAAGGCCGGTGAGTACAGGTGGGCAGCCAAAGGTCCTTCCCGTACAGGCAATGGAGCGTTAGCAATTTGTCCAGGTTTGCTGGGCAAATTGCTAGCACTGAATACATTATTATTATCATTATTATTATTTCATCCATTTATAACATGCAAAAATTTCAAATTCTGATCTAATGATGACAGAGTCAATAGTAAAAGTAACTACGCTACCTTAACGAGTGAGTACTGGCAGCCGGCCATGACGAAGCAGATCCAGAACACCCAGAAGTCTGTGAAGAAGCTGTGAGCCAGTAGCAAGCAGCCGAGTATGCCGACCCCGATAGCGAGAAATATGGATGCGGACATCTCAGCCACGTTATTTCTATCAGAAAAAGTATAAACAGGTATAATGTTATATTCTATATTTTGCACAGCATTAAGCTACAGCATTACAAACTTATCGAGCGAAAAGAAACCCGAGCACAAACCAATTGCACATACAAGTCAAACTTAGTGAAACTCTCATCATAAAGTCACAGTTTTGAAACAATAAATTGCAGACTCGGTTAAATGCAAACTGTTCAATTGATCTGAATCAGTGTTATTTTCCCAAACATCCATCTTCACTATTCTTGCAGCGGCAGGTATGACAATGAGAGGCCATGCCATCTGAAGCATATATTCAATCCTCTTTCAACTCAGCAGATACGCAGTCGATAATGCTACCGGCAACAAGAACATGAAGATACTGTACTATGTATGTATGTATGTATGCATGTATGTATGTAAGATGCACTTCTAACGCACCACACGTTGTTAAGGCAGAAACCCCACAAAATCGTAGGTGCATGAGATAGCAAGCTTACCACATACAATAGGCTGAGGTAAACAGGCTGGTTTTAAGTACATTTTTTTGAAAGTATTTAGTTATTCAATTTTTCTGACTTCTTCTGTACTAGTTCTGACCTGTCCAACATGGCGAGCAGATCCAACCGATCGAGCTGAACCTTCACAGTGAACAGGCTGTTTGCGCATGCAGCCAAGCTGCCAGGGAACACGTTGAGCACGTAGTAGTGCTTCGGCCTGTGCGCCGTCACGTCCGTACTGTCCGAATCCAACTCCTCGCTGGAATCTCCGTCACCATCGCTGTCCGATGACATGGCCGTGTCACCGCTGTGCCGCTGACTGCTGCTGGCACCCGTGCCGGCACTCTCTGTCAGCTGGTAGTTGGACACGAGAAGGCTTGCCGAGGGACCACCGCTCGTGGACCGCCACACGGATCCTGGAATGGGCGTGGAAGACGGGTGTCCTCGTGCTAGGAAGACAGATGGGGATGACGTCGGTGCGGCGGACTGGGTCGGGGACGGAGAGTCGATAGCCGTCACGGACTCGGCGTCAGTACTGGAAACATTCCTGCAGCAGGGTAAAGACAGCTCAGTTTAGTAAAGCACGCTTCATCTGACTAAACACTATGTAAATACACTAGTACACTAAATTACAAGGCACTAAGTAACACAGCACTACATAACAAGGCGCTAAGTAACACAGCACTACATAACAAGGCACTAAGTAACACAGCACTACATAACAAGGCACTAAGAAACATAACAATACATAACAAAGCACTAAGTAATACAGCACTACATAACACCCTCTGCACCTCCGATTGTTACGGCACGTAGCGGTGCAGCGAAGGCAATCAAACATACCTACATACAGCACTACATAACAAGACACTCAGTAACATAAAACTACATAATACATCATTAAGTTACATTTCTCACTATGTAGTTTCAGCACTACATAACAAGGCATTACGTAACACGGCATTACGTAAATAACACTGTTCAACCAAGCACCACGCTGCACAGAACTCATCTCCTAATGCCTAATGAAACCTTATGTTCCTAAAGGTGTAGGCACTCTGTATTGCTACATTTGTAGGCACATTGTGTTGCCATATTTGAAGGCACTTAGAGTTCCTATATTTGAAGGCACTTTGAGTTCCTATATTTGTAGGCACTTGTGTTCCGATGTTAGTAGGCATTTAGAGTTCCTATATTTGTAGGCAATTGTGTTCCTAAATTCGTAGAAGCTTTAATAATTTAAAGCGAAGTGAAAAACCAATTTCTTCCAAGATTGAAATCACAATATCTCGATACCAAGTACAACCAGACACGAGTTATATAAGCAAAATTATAAGCCACAAAAACGCCTGCTTGAAGACATAACAGGAAACATATAGCACAATAGAAACATTTCAAATCTTGGGAGGCCGGAGTCAGATTAACGAGAAGGGTAGGCATAAAAAATATTACTTACAGTATAATTCTAGTATGACAATAATATTGTTTACCTGTTAAGCTTCGCGCTTGCAGCAGTAGGTAGAGAACAAGCATGTCGACCACCAGCAGCTGGGTTAACCGTCATAGCGAGTCCGGCACTTTCTTCACAGAACGTGTACGTCATCCATTGCCCTGCATTACAACCAAGATGGTGCACAGCATGCATCAACAATGGCAGGATTTAGTCAATGCATACAGAAATTGAAGCAATAAAATATACAAGCAGGTCCGTCAATACATACTCTACCCAACACAATAACAAACGATTCTAATCCATTGCATGCTATGATTAAAATGCTTGGTGTGCTCGTAAAATAAAAAGCAAGTTTTAGAGAAAAAGAACAGATATTTATTTCATCAGCTACTGCATGCAAACATTGCACCTACAATAAATGCCAAAACCAACCGAATATTAGCCGGAATATTAGCTTTCGACATCAGCACAGTGTAATTGACAGAAAAATACAATAACACATGTGCCGTCGCTGCTGCTGCAAACTCCAAGCACCATCAAAATTCATGAACTGGTTGAAACCTGCACAAACTCGCGCAGCATGATACCAAGACGTACCGTGTTCATCCTGGAAGCAATGCACGGCACCTTCAGTCGTGTCATCGTGTGACTTGGCGACGTGACGGTGGCCGCGCTTTCTCGACACGCTCGAGCTGGCAGACGCAACGGTTGTCGGCTGGTTGCCCGTCGTCGACCTCGCTGAACTCTGACGAGAAGTTCTACGAGACAAGAAACAAACACATGACATCCATCAACACTGAAAACCAATTCTAAACAACGCAGCATATCTAACTTGAGAAAAATCTCCATAGTTGACGACATCTAACCTTTCCTGACAAGGAGAATTTGACATGAAATTTTGATGATGATGTGTTGCTGTGTATATGCCTAGATGTATTGCTGCTTGTCTGCTTATCTGTGTTGCTCTGTATATGTCTAGATGTATTGCTACTTGTCTGCTTACCTGTGTTGCTGTGTATGTCTAGATGTATTGCTGCTTGTCTGCTTACCTGTGTTGCTGTGTATATGTCTAGAAGTACTGCTGCTTGTCTGCTTACCTGTGTTGCTGTGTATATGCCTAGATGTATTGCTGCTTGTCTGCTTACGTGTGTTGCTGTGTATATGCCTAGATGTACTGCTACTTGTCTGCTTACCTGTGTTGCTGTGATGATCCTCGGCTTGACCTGTCTATCGCAGACAGAACTCTTCGGTCTGACAACAGCGCCAGCAGCTCGCTCCTATTACCGGACAGCGATTCTCGACTACTACCCCTCCCTCTATCACCCCTAGAGTCCGCCCCGCCTCCTCGGCTGCTACCTCTAGAGTCTGCTCCACCTCCTCTCTTCTGTTCCGCAGCCTCCAGAAGGCTCCGTAGAATGCCCTCAGTGGAATAAGAACTGTCCGCCCTGCGTGGCCTTGACCTTGACCTCGGTGCATCAGCTGGATTCCCATTATCTAGGTCACAAAGGCAAATGTATGACAAGGACAAGTTACACGAATAACTCATAAGAATAAAATACCTTATTTCAATGGCACAACAAAATAATAATAATAGTAATAGTAATATTATCATATAAATGTCAAACCTTAAGACTTGGCTTAAAATAGTCGATAGTAACAACTGAATATTTAAAAAAATTAATTTTTAAATAACATATTTAATAACACAAGAGTCACTGAAACAATTTATTCAAACTAACTGAAGAAAATTCCTGAACTACACTCCCAATGTTTCATGTTATCGTAAAAATTATTTGTCGTCATTCAATTGTTTAAAAAAATTCAACGTTTAAAGAAACACATCAAAAAGGAAGTTAGACGTGGTCAGTGAGAACATGTTTGTGTGTGTGTATCTGTTCGTATGTGTACCTGTTTAGTCTGTTTGGTCAGGATATATCGTAAAATGTCATTCCAATAAATATGATCCGAGCTTCCTAATCAATTTTCAAACGAAGAAACAACTGATGAAACGAATCAATAAAAGAAGAAAGAATATCATCATAATCATCACCATCATCGTCATCTATAGGCCAGCCTGGCATTGACCACAATCTGCACTAAGACTAATCAAAATTCGTTGACAAAAAAATATCAAAACTGGAGCATATAATCAAGCTCTGTATTTGATTGTACTGCATTGTTGGGCTTTAAATCAGAGTTAGAGATAAGGTTAACGTTCGGGTTTATGCTTCGGTCACAGTTATGCATTATTATGGTCACACTTTGCGACATTTTGCCGCCGGTACTTTCCATTACGCAAACTAGTGGCAACCAGAAGTGACAACCTACCATCTAGCGAAGGGGATTTAGTAGTCCAGCGAGACGACGAGGCTGGAGTGCCGTCCAGTGATGGAGACAGCGTGGTCCAACGCGACGGAGTCGGCGTGCCAGCTCGCTCGAATGGTTCTTGCTGATGATCAGACGAGTCTGGAACATCAACAACAAATTCACCACTGTACTACAGGTCAATAAGCCATCAGTGTTTATAAGTCAACCTCGACTGAGATTAAATCAATTAAAACTCATCTTTGTTCAAGCAATGACTTTCTCGATGCTCTTAATTTTGGTTTACAGGATTTGATGTTCAAGGATTAGTATAAATGTAGGACAAGTTACTTTGATAAATCCTTTGATAAATCCTTTGATCAACCCATTGATCAAATGATTTGATGATGATGATGATGATAGTGCTCTGTCCGAAGATAGGTCCTGGCGATGGCTATTTGTCTTTACGTATTACTACGCACGACTTAACCACCGACCGACTAGGCCAGATGAGCATGGGTGGGTGGCCAAAGGTCCTTCCCGTACAGGCACTGGGACGTGAACAACTTGCCCAAGTTTGTTACCAGACAACACTCCCGCGCGGATTAGAACCCGCAACCTTTGGGTTACGAGTCGAGCACGCTACCAATGAGTCATCTGGTCATCCCTAAGGATTTATCAAAGGATTTATCAAAATTCATCAACCCATTGATTTACTTTTTGCTCAATTCTTTAGATCAATCATTTGGTCAATCCTCTATAGCCTTGACTGTAAGAATTAGTGAACAAGGATCTGTCTGACAGACACCGGATGGAGAGGCTGGGTTTTACCTTGCGACGGCCCAATACAGGCGACAACAACAGCAACTGTAAATTGCCATATCATGGCCTGACAAAAAACAGCTTAAAAGAGAGACGTTCACAATGTCGACATTAAAATATGTCTAGCAGCATTTTTAAAAATTCTTGTACAGACAATTCAAGATAACTAATAGATTCCAGTATAAACTGAGCACTGAGGATGCACCTGATCATACCCAGTGCAGAGAGAAAAATGTCAATCGTTGATGACGTCCAACCCTTCGTGACATGGAAAAGAACTGATACAAACTGTTGACGATGATACAATAACGTACCAATCTATATTAATCTTGATGCCAATATTTTCTTAGCAGGATTATTTGCTCAAATGGTTTGGTTATCTTGAAACAAAATTATAACAACGGAAACAGTTTGTCTTATGATGTACGCACCTGAAGAGTTCACACTATGAATTAGTTAGCGTCAATAGAAGTTCGCAACTTAAATACTTACTTCGTGCACTACATCTGTGGCGCAGCCAGGCCAGTTCATCATGGATATCATCACGGCCGGACCGTTCCAGTAGTATTCTCATCTTGCGCCGCAGAGAAGCGTCCGACATATTGGGCATTCCACCAGCACCTTCACTGTCACCTGAAACAAAGAAACCTTCATTAACTTATGAAGCAAAAGCACTTTTACGAACACCTGAGGGGCGGGGGATTGATGAAAGATGTGATAGGGGGCGGAGATGGGGGAGGGGGAGGATCGGGAGGACCGAGGCGGAGTGTGCTTCGTGGGCTGATGGAGGGCAGGGGGGTCGTGTGTGCGGGTGGAAGGGAAGGCGGAGGACCGCGAGTTGTGGAGAAGATGGATACCAGGGACCTGCCTTCCGGCAGAACACTAATGATGATGATAATAACACCTGAAGCAAAAGCACCTTCAGTGTCACCAGATGCAAAAGCTATTTAAAGTCACCCGAAGTACAGCACCGTCATTAACTCCTAAATCAAAAGCACTTTCACTATAAGCTGATGCAAAAGCACTTTCACCATCATCTTTAGCAAAAGCACCTTCACAATCAGCAGAAGCAACAGTACTTGATATTAAATAAATAAACAACACCCTTACAAACCCTCTCTTTAGACTATTTCAAGATCAGTTTAACACAAAGTTTGCATAAGAACACCAGTGAAAAAGCAGCGTTCACAAGATCCCACAATTAATTTCAGAGGTATCAATGCAAAAGTTCTTGACTTTATCTGCATTAGATTCGCTTGATACACAGTCGGGTAAGTTAATTCTACAACTGACGTACACTTCAAATGAAAAGAATTACAACATAAATGAAGGAAGAATAACATTGCAAGATGTACTGATACACTTTATGTGATACACTGATACATTTGCTGTGAGAATGCATACTTGAATCGCGTTGACTAGGAGACCTTGACCTCTTGGCATGCGTCGCACTCGACGGTCTCGGCTGCTTCGGTATCGCTCCCTTGTTCTCGCTCGACTGCTGCTCCCTCTTCGTCCTTTCAATCGATTCCCCTCCCCTTTTGTTCGATCCTTCACCTCCCCCCACCCTCGCTCTTCTCTTGCGAGGCTCCTTGCTCTCTGCTGCTGCCGCATCACCGACCGCTAGACCTTCGTTCATATCTCCGCCTGCAGATGCTTCCCCTTGTACTACTTTCACCTCGCTAGGCTCAGCCGACTTCACAGAATCTTTTGGCTTCTTGCCAAAGACAGCCCACGACCTCGCTCGTGCAGGTGAACCAGACGATGCGTGACTCTCCAATAAACTCCGACGTTTTTCATCCTTGAGATTTTCCGTCATGTCAAGGAACTGCTCGTCGTCAGTTTCGCCCGGAGGTACGGTCTGTGTATGTCGACTTGCTCTGCAGCACAAATTAATTTATTCTTATTTTATCTGTTAAACTAACTCCTGATACAAATAAATATCCCTAAATATAGATTTAACCAAAAACAGATAATTCAAATCTAACAACATCTTAAATTATTAAACAATGTGCAAACGTTGTGTAAAGCCAAAAAAATCAAATCAAAAATAAACTAAAGCATTCAAAAATCTTACATATGACAATATAAGATAACTAAAGCTCAAGGCATGAAGTACATGGCACTCCATCATCATCATAAACATTTTACATCAGTTGTTTCCTTGTCAGGAATGGTTACAGGCAATGTCCCTGAGGGCACTCGATTGCAAGAAATAATTAAAAATCAAACCAACGATTAAAATGAAGACACGCTGCACATCCAGACTAACTGCCTGCATACACATAGCATTTCTTTTATATGCGTTGTGTGTGCCATGATTGCCATCACTGACATTCAAAGACATTTTCAAAGACTTTCTTGTAAAAATTCAAAGAACTAGATGTCAAGCGTCGTTACTGTAGTAGGCCAAACTTCTTTCATTCATACTGTACACCTTGAATTGATTACAATTATTTACCTGCTTGATTCTAGTCCAAAGGAGTAATTCTAAAGTCTGCAATTCAATGTTACCACAGTGGAGTAAAGTTTGAGCAAAGTTTGGCGAACCTCGTCCCGCCGCTCTGTGTGGAGGACGGATGAGCTGCTCGCGCGGAGCCACTTCGCAACGCGCTCGAATCACCGTCAGGCTGAGCGAGAAATGGAATGTATTCCTCCGCCTCGTCGTTCGTCAGAGTGCTCGAAGATTCCGATCCATTGAATATCGACTGAAACTCACCTGCATGTAACGCAATCGCATGCAACACAAATACAAACAAAACAAGCGCAAACATCACCTATGCATACAAAACAAAGTCGTACAAAATAAACGCTTACAGAATAGGCGCATACAACATAAATTCAAACAAAACAATTCAGACAAACACAGGTATATACAAACTTTTGATATAATCAAAATTTCGGTCAATGCATGCATTGTTTTACCAGCATTATATACATACAGAGTTTGTATGGAGGGTTCCTTTAAAAACATCGAGATGAAAAATTGTGCATGGTCAAAGCCTACATTTGCAATCAAGGCAAAGCACAGGATAAAATACTCTGGATCAAATGTTACTTCACCTTATTTATCCATGACATACTTACCTAGCCACTAAAATATTTTTGATACTGCAATATTTTAACCCTAAATCATAGACATTTCAGTTCAATTCATTGTAATATGGATATGTGATTTGTTTCGTATTTTAGTTTCTGTAGTTTAAAAAATTTGTTATGGATTGATATTTCGGTTATTTCTTGTAACATGGAGAAAGTAATTTATTTTATTTCTAATTATGTAACAGTTGTTCAGGAAGAAGAATTGCAAACAAAACTATTTAAACTAACCCGATGTCTGTGAATCACTGTCCGTATTGAATAGCCACCGGGCAGCGGGATCCTTCATCAACGTATCCTCCCTCAACCCACCTCCATCATCATCTTCCCCTAGTGCCTTCAGTTCCCCGATGGCATTCAAACCTTCGTTTTCCTGAGCACCCCTACTATACGACATCGTGCAGGCATCACTACTGTCTGAAAGTTCCAGCTGAGCCTCTCTTTTGAGAATAGGTTTATCCTTTGTTTTACCTTTCTTTCCCACATCCTCCGCACGTTTCCGTTTGTCCGCTTCGGACCCCAGGTGAAAACTGGTCGAAGCGGCGGAATGATGTCGATGTTTGCACGGTTTCTTGGCGGAAACTTTCTTATCCTTCTGTACAGTCCGTTCTTTGCACCTCGCCCCCTTTCCATCTCCACCCGAAGTGTTTATTTCGGATGAAGCGCCACATTTAACCACCGAATCACGTACAACGACGGGAGTCGCATCACCCGTCGTAACCCGAGTCTGTTCACCCGTCACGAGACCTGCTTCTGATGGAGAATCTACTGCGGCTTTGTAATCGCTAAAGCTAACGGGGGATCTATGCTCAGTGTTACGCTCTACGTAACCGCCCGACGTCGTATCCGAATTAGACCGTACGATCTGAGTCTGACGGAGCGCGCAATGACGAGGCAACATTCCCTGCTGCTGCAGTTGCTGGTCCGACAGCTGCTGGCGTTGCTGCGACAGCTGGTCGTCTCCGGAAGACTTTCTTCGCAAAGTTCGACTGTTTAGCGTCTCGAGTGAGTCACGACTGCTAGCGAGTGTCCTAAATCTGCACTCTAACGACCTGTCAGGTTTGCTACGCAGCTTTGCTCTTACGTCAGCTTTCGCTCGCTCGGTGATCAGCATCGTGCTTGTGTCGCCGTCTCCAGCAGCTGCGGCACACAATGGCACGTCGGCAGTAGCACTGGCGTCACCGAGTATACCACGGTATATCGCCGACCTAAATCGGCCGTCTTCACTGATATCCTTCTTCTGCTGTTCTCCGGTTTGCACAGTGCCATCGTCCATGTCCACGTCGCTTGGCGACCGTTCAGGGTCCGCGACAACAGTGGTACGATTACGCAGCTCCGACATCGGAAGAGCCTCTGACTCCGGACTCGTTTCCTTGTACGAACTGAGCGAGTGATCCGAGTCAAGTCGAGTGACTGCGGATCGACTCGCTCCGTTCTTGAACGTCTGCAGCTCAATTAACTCGGTCGGTGGAGCGAGCTTCTGTTGCGTAGCATTACGAGCCGGTGCTTCAGTGGCACACGGCTCTCGAGCAGCTGCGGCTTCCACGCAAGATATTCGTGCAGTGCTTGGACTCTCCGCACTTGTGCTGCTGCGAGGACGGCGCAACGCACGGCGTAGCTTGTGCATGCGGTCCTTGACAGTAGAAGGTGGAGGTCCTCCGGTAGCAAGCGCAAGGCCGGTTGCAGCCGGGCGAGATGGACCAGTAGACAGACCACTGACGCCCGGCTGTGACGTGTCGGCTACTTTGATTGACTGAGTCAGATTGACAACCACCCGGCCTAAACGTTCGCATAAAAATCACAATAACTTTTGTACGTCAACCTTGGCAAATTAAAATAAATTTTGTGTCGCATATTCTCTCTGTAGACTCATTCAATGACAAATGCTCATCTTAAAATAAGGACCTCAAGGATTAGTACACGGTATTAGCACACAGAACCAAGTGGCCTGAAAGATGTTCCTAATTCTGAGTTAATGAGCTGCAAATTCCAAATTCAAGATATTTAAATTCAACATATGACATGTGGATAAGTGAAACGATGACAGTTGTCAAAAAGAAGAGATCACGGCGAAAACAAGTCTATGAATCGAATCTCTGAGAACTAATCTCTGTCACAATGAACAAAACAACACATGGACCAAATAACACGGCTCAACATGGATGAACATATATTACAGCATAGAAAGAAATATTAAATACCAAAGACTTTGCAGTCAGATAATAATATAGCTTACCAACGACAGGACTTGTATTTTAAAAGTAAATTCATTCATGCACCTAGGCAGCAAAAAACAGGGATTTTCCCTTGATACATGCCGCTAAATCTTTGTCTCTCAAAATATGTTTGCTGGGTGTGGCGCTACTCTCTCCCCGCAGGTCTACAACTTCTTTGACGCGCTGAAACCCCCGTTCGTCAATTTTTTTTGGTGCGCCACAAACCCCCTGCTCGTCAAACAAAACTTGGAGCACTGCGCACCAAATTTTGTTTGATGAGCATGGGAAATTTCCGCTCATTTTTCGCCCATGGATAAGAAATTTCCAAGCCCAGCATGTTGTTCTTATAGTGTTGAATATGTTCATGAACATATTCTTCACTTCAGATCCTCTTTTACAACCAGAACGCTGCAAGCTTGGGTAACCCCAGTAACTACACCCACCTTGCTTGCGTCTCTTGCTGCATCCTCCCTCGTCCTCCTCCTCCTCTCCCCCGGTTCTACCTCCTCTGTACAGAGCTGCCTCAGAACGACTGATGCGTGCATTTACATCTGAAATATATACACAATTATAGACTTACATCAACTCTAACCAGTTGTAGAAACATAGAAATAAGAAAATATTTAAATGCATGATCAGTTACGGTAAATCAAACCATCAGAGATGCCAATTTATATAGATGTTGTCATAGACCGCTTTTAAACAAAATAACAAGTATCTTACACTAAGCAATGAAGCAATTGACTCTAATGGGACAAACTTACACTGCTTAAGTACAGCCAAAATGAGCCTTCTGGGACATTAGTCAAGTATATACTTGTGCTCAGCACGGACATCTTGCAAGAAACGAATGGCTGACTATAATAAAGGGTGATGATGATGATGACGGTAATCATGATGTCTGGTAAAACTGAAAATCAACAAAGAAATATTTAACATTTTGAACTGAAATATAGAAATTGAGAAGGAAATTTTTAAAAAAACGGTCCGTAAGTACTGAGACCTGTTCGCCGTTAAAAGATTTGTATTTGTATCATATCTGTGTTTAGCAACAAATGCCAAAAAATCTGCTATAAACTTGTAAATGACTGGACACACTTCAGATGTACGGCACATGAAACAACATAAGCCATCATATTTCTCTGCCTTTAGGCAGGTTCATAGGCTCCAACTTCTTCATACATCTCTGCTCATCTTTTCATGCTTTCATGCTTTGCAGGACTTTCAATTCATATTAAAAGCAATTATCTATAAATAATTCATATATAACATACTTTTAAAATAAATCAATCAATCCAACAAAAATCAATCTGCCACATATAAAAGTACTGCATACATCAAACAATACAAAAACCACTCCAAGTAAATCATACAATTTGAGCTAATACGTCACTATCACATACAATGTTCAAGCAGAGAAGAGTGGAGTGTTGGTCTCTCTTGTATCTCCTTCTCCTGACTCTTGCTCGCCTGCTGCTTGATGAGCTCCAGTGAGTCGGTGATATCCACCCAAACTCCTCCTCCGTCCAAGTCCCTCATTCCATGACAGTCCAATGAGGCACGAGAACTGCATAACACCGGGGGCGTCATGCTGATACGTCTCCGTTGAGGGGCTCTTGGGGCCAGCGGGGGTGGAGGTGTCTGACTGATTCGTCGGAGGATACTACGGGGAGGCAAGCGAGGGGGTGGAAGCGGTGGTGGAGTAGGGGTTGACGGCCTTGTTAGGGTAGGTAGCTCGATGCCATCCAACGTCTCACTGTTAACAACAGCCCGAATGGGCATCATCCAAACTTATCAATTACGCCGATGGTACAATTTTAACACAGTTTAATTGACACGTTTAATCTTTCAAGCCATGGAAAACTTACGTAAACTGCTGATGATGATGACGAAGAATAGAAACAACCAATAAGAATCTAACCCATAATAATCTACTAAACATAACAAAATGTAATAAAAAATATCCATATTTATTAACCTAATGCTCACATAAATCAGATCAATATATTACCAGTGACCTAAGTACAGTATATATGCAGTATAGTTTAATATTTTGAATGTGTCTGATCCCAAAAAAAACATTAAAGGTGACATGACAAATCTGTATTCTTGAACTATCCACTTAAACTTATTATAGAATTAATCATCTCAGATTTTCATAAATTACAAACAACACACATAACAATATTCATTCAAAAACAAAGACACCTTCTCAGAAATGCACCAATAAGATAACAGTAATATAACAAAAGCAGTAAGATAACAATAGCAGTAAGACAACAATATTGCATTACGTAAGATAACAAAAACACACACACCTGAGCACTTGTCCACTGCCGAACTGCTCGACACTGATGCTTTCCTTGCTGTTGCTCGACTGATTCGCACCTTCGCCCGCTATGACATCAGATCCTGCTCGTGCGCACAACTGTCCTGCCTCTGCATCGCGCGTCTCGTCCTCTTCCTCTTCCTGCTCTTCAACCATCACCCCCGTGTCGTACATCTCGTGCAGGCGGTAGTTGATGAACTTTATCGTGAAGAACGTCACGAAGATGACAAGGCAATATACGATCCAGACCACAGGCCCGAACGAAAGAGTCTAAATAATAGTCAAAGTATAATTCAAATGTATAGAAAACCAGACAAATTTATAGTACAGTGTATAGTACAGTAAAATGTATAGTTCACAAATAGATAATATAACAGAATACATAAACAAACAAACAAACATCTTGCATTATAAATATCAAGCATAAAACAATATACTATATGATGATGATGATGATGATGATGATGTAATACGTAAGACAAAAAAATGCTCTGTCCAAAGACAGGTCCTGGCGATGGTAATTTTGTCTTACGTATTACTATGCATGACCTTTAAAACCGACCGATAAGGCCAGATGAGCATGGGTGGGCGGCCAAAGTTCCTTCCCGTACAGGCAATGGAGTGTTAACTATTTGCCCAGGTTTGCAACAGAACACAATCAGTAGTTGCAGGGAGGCGAACTCTATCTCTTCACTGCGAGGCGTGAACGCTAACGACTGACCTATTCGGTCACTCCATATAATTATAAGCTATGAATAAATCGGTTTAACAGACTCCAATTTAACAACATGCATTTTAAATAAAATATTTTATTTTAAAAGTATATTTTTAATTAATGCTTTAATTTTTTAACAATACACAGTAATATTAGGCAACACTCTAACCATGTAGAGGGTGAGCGGTAAGCAGAGTAGGAAGAGCCTTACCAGATAGAGGGTGAGCGGTAAGCACAGTAGAAATAGCCTTACCATGTAGAGGGTTAGCGGTAAGCACAGTAGGAATAGCCTTACCAGGTAGAGGGTTAGCGGTAAGC